>JACDIX010000153.1:0-27133 GCA_019843635.1 Fusarium siculi
GATCTGTATTATATATTATAATCAAGAAATAATGCCGTCACCGCTTGAAAGCGACGAGTTCCTTTCATAGATTAGTCGTATCGTCACAAGGTTTCTGCGACTGGATGTGAAACGCCCCTGTGCGTGGTCGGGCATCTTGTTGTATTAGTAACTTTGTTCCAAGCGGAATAAACTTAAGCATCTCTGTGTCGCGAATTTCCGATCGAAACAAGCAGAGGCTCGGGCGTGGTAGCATTTTGCTAGTGCTGATTGTGAAAGACTACAGTGGACCTCAACGGCTGTTTATGCCCTCCAACTGTTGGGTAATGCCGGGTCAAGGAATCCTGTACCACACCTGAATTCACGGCAAATGTTAATTGGGAGCTTCTCAAGTTTATCAACATTGCTGAATGAGGTCTATTGCTAGCAGAAAACTACAATAAACCCTAAGCCACAGTGTTGGTTGTGATCGTAGATAGATAGAATGAAATGTCAACTCAAGCAACAGGGCAGCTCAGTCCACTTTTGCCGCTCGGCAAGTGCTATAGGCTAGCCTAGAAACTTAAACTTTTGGGCAGGGTTCCAGTAATAACAGAGGCAATGCAGAAGGGTTGAGATGAAATGGGAGCAGCGAAACTTTATGCTAGCTCGTGAATAGAGGATGAACACCTGTCGCAAGCCCTAAACTTGCTGGGTGTTTTGTTGGGTGTGTTTGTTCTCGGGGTTTAGTAGCTTCCCCGCTTCATACAGACACTTGACTGGAGTCTCACTGTCACAAGGATCATACTCCCAATTGCCTAAAATTTACAACGTCATAACGCCTGCGCATTCTGACTAGGCATCCATTGTTCGACTTGGTAAAGAAATTCAAAGCAAAAGGGGCTACTGCATCATAACTCAGGTTATCAGGGTCATCAAAGAGCGACAAAATTACAAAAGACTTAGAAGCCAACAAATATTGAGACTTAAGAGATTGTCTGCGGCGAAGCGATCTGTTGGACTTCTTGAACATGGGTCGCCGTGCACTTTCACCTGAACGAAAGTAAGCGCGTGCTCGCGCCTCTCTATGTTAGATGTTTGGAAATCGAACCTTTAGTCTTCTACGGGAAGAACGTAAGGTAGCTGGGTGCTGTTATACTCATACTCTCGGTGGCATTTATCCTCCCTGAACGGTTTAGTCGTCAAATGCATTGAGAGGCTCCGCAGGTGCTGGTAGGAGGCTCATTTATAACTTCAGAATGGTCTTTACAATGTTTTGCGCGAGAATAATTATGATGCATGTACTCATTATTTGACAGAAGTGATACGAAACGGAACAACTTCCGTAATCTTAACACAGCTGAGGGGATGGCAGACTAACCTCTATACCCCCAACTGCATATGGAAACAAAGACAAATCCGATGCCCGATTTACCAAAGAACCTTCTACCCAGTTGTCAGCTAGCCATGCGACGGTGCCGAGGGACATTCTAGTCATCAGAGCCCCTAGCATATGGATCATAACTTTAAGCGGCGGAACTCTTGGATCAGAATTTCCATTTCTTCATCCAAAGGATCTTCTGTCCTCGAAAATCCTGGCCATGTCGATGACCTGCTTTCAAAGCTCATTGCTATAGGCCCCAAATGCCCAGGTATGATGAACTGATTGCACATTATTTGGCAATGTCGTCGTTGGTCTTTGCTTAGGCGAGCTGTTGGGTTGCTGTAGCTAAACACCAGAATCGGCTTCCGCGAGTCTAAGCCTAGTTCAGCATCCCTCAGTCCGCGCTTTCGAGTTTCATCGGCATCTTTTATTGAGGTATCCATTATTTGAGGAGGGCAACCCGGCATACATACGCAACGTATAGATGAGGGTGTTCTGGATCGATTGACGCAGTGTACGCTACGCCTTCGTATTTCTAGCTGCGATGAGAATCGGGGAAGTATTCTTGCCCTTGGCTGATGGTACTGTAAGCGAAGCTACAAGGTTTCAACTTTTACTTGTAGAAGTGCGGCTCCACCGATATTAAAGTCGATCCTGCTGGCACTGACTGTCTCTGGCCACCTCGTATTCTCGTCATCGCTTATCTACGATTGCCGGATTGAGGAGTCATTACGTTCTCTAAAAAAAAAACTGTACTAATCCAGTGATGGCGACCTACCAGGAAACCGGACCTCGTGGATCGGAGGAGCAAAGACTATGCCAGGCTAAACCAAACCACATGCCTACAACCTCCCATCGAACAGACAGAGGAGATCGTATAGGACGTCTGATGTAGCGAGAGGTCGATCCGAAGGGGAGGCTTAAACAGTAGTTAAATAGACGCACCAGTTTGAGATAGAAATTGATGAGGGGCAGATCCATTCGCGGTGAGCTTGAGACGAAGCATTGTTATTTATTTGTGATCGTACCGTACAATCCAATGACAATGCAAGCTATTCATAGCAGAAACACATGGTGGAGTGCAGGTGCGTGATGCTGCCTAGATATGAGCGATAATTATTGCTGGGTAGCTTAGTCAGTTCTCGGGTTCTATAAGTTCTTTCGCGTCAAGATCAATTCGAGTGCGGCTTTCACAGGCCGATCAAACAATGGCCGTGGTGCTTGTCCGTCGGTTGCTAGTGGAGGTACGGTGACGCTGCGATGGCCACGTTTCCCTTTGGATATTATGAAGTTCGGCCGAAATAGGTGAAGGTTGCAATGATGCAGACGAGGTTCGGTGTCGGTTCGGTGTCGGCTCGGTGTCGGATGCCTACGGCTTCGATGTCTTGCACACCAGAAACCTGCAAACAAGATCTCGTCGTCATCGTCATCGTCGTGATGCTGAAGGTTATTATAATCTCGACAAAAGCCCGTCGAGATATCTCAGGCGGAAGCTTGGCGAAGTCTTTCATCCTTTGATTGTTGACGGGGGCGACGGCGGAGGCGTCACGGTAACAGTTCAAGTCATCGTGAGGAGCGATGCCGATGCGCAAAATTCGAAGCGCCCGGCAATGTTCACTTATTCGTGGTCGACACGGGATGGAAAGCAAGGTAATGAAACTCGATAAGAGAGGTCGTTGGTGCCTCGTTTCTCGATCGGGTTCGGATGGCGGCGTCGAATTCGGAAGCCCGAGATACGAAGGTCAATCAATGGCGCACAGGTGTGGAATCCCGGAATCCATAAGGGCTACTCTGTGCAGAGGAGGATGTTTATCCTTCTGTCAAGGGACGCGTATGCTGCAACGGCTCTGACCTGCGCACAAACTGGGATGGCTCGGTGTGTAAATAAAGCTGCCGAGAGTCATGTCCAAGTTCGATAGATACAGAGTTGACGACTGCTGGTTGATAGATGACAATTAATCTAGAGAAAGCTGATGGGTTTTCTGGTCGAAAGCGTAGAAGTGGAGGAAGAGATGATGCTAAAAGGATCATTTTCTAGCAGCCTAATCCACTATCTAGGCGCCCACCTACCTTACCCACCTACCCTATGCCCCGTCACCCTCAAAAAGTACTATTACATTCATTCTGACTCCTCACAGGATGTCTTTCTCGAGTTCCAGGCTCTTGTGACATTGCATGGAGCCGTCCAGGTCCGCTGGGTACCAGGACACACCGACATCCCTGGCAATGAACAGGCCGATCGACCGGCAAAAGCAGCGTCTACACTTCCTGAGCCCGAGGGCGCTCGACCAACGCTGGCCTATCTGCGAAGGTTTGCAAGACAAAAACCAAAGGACACATTCGAGGCATGGTGGACCGCCTCCGCTCCTGAGCAGTACAAGAGACTCGATCTCAAGGCGACTACAGGCTGTCCACCGGAGCTGTCGCTCCCACGGGTAGCCTTGCACCATCTGCTGGCAGCGAGGTCCCTTCACGGAGACTTCGCCGCGTACCACGAGAGATTCGACCACGACGATACACGCCTGGTCTGCTTATGCGGCCGACGCAAAGCACCGGATCACATTTTCTACTGTAGAAAGGTTCCGCCGCGTCATCGGACAAGGCTCGCACCCTCACCGAATGCAGCAGTCAACCTCGCAATAGGAAGAGATTTCACCAAGTTTGTTAACGCATTCGATAATCGACCGATCGCGGCAACTCTGGCATGACTGATGATTCAGAAATGGCATCTTTCTTCGCCAGTAGCTGACTGTGGTCAGCTCAGCAGATCCAGCCCTCCGGCCCCAATGAAATACAAGTGTTACATTTTGACAACTGATGGGAATCCTGATTTCTCGAACACGGAAGTATGGGCGTATGTGGCAAGTTTCAAGGAGAATATTCTCAATATGCATCCTATCGTCCAACTCAAGTTTTGGATTATTGAGTTAGACACTTCCTAGATAATCTCCTAGCATCACAGCCTCGCTTGGCAAAGCCGCAAACCGCCAAGCCCACCTTTACCAGAAGAAGAGGCTCACAAATACCAGAGGCTGCGGGCTTAAAGAGAGAATGATCACCCGGGCCGGATGCCTCCGCGTCGTCAACGCCCCTGCCACCACGCACGAGTCGACCAGATCGATCCATCCACAGCGCTCTAGTCCTCACAGTTTTGGCTCTTGGCAAAGTCTGTCTGCACCGCGATGATGCCCCCGATAGTGATCATACTGCAGAACATCTTACCCGTAGTAGCCCAGCCATCCGTTACGGAGCTATCCCGCCATCGCTGAAGTAAGGCTTCCACCAGGATATTCATCCCGCTCGCACTCATCAGGCTTGCCCTCGCCGAAGGAACAGGACGAGAACACTCGCAGCCGCCGGTCCTCGACCCACGGAGTTGGCGCTTTCCGCTCTGGCTACAGTATCAGGAAGAACTATGATGTGATACCAGGTTAGAGTACTTTGCGTATGCTACCGATACCCTTGGCAACCACACTGGTGCGTACAACAACATGGAAAATGTGTACGCCAATATTTTTGCTGGGCTATACCATGGCCAGCTGAATAGACCGATAGAGAGTTTCGCTTTCATCCACAAGGCCAGCAACAAACTGCAGATCATTATGCGGCCGTAAGTATCAAGATTCTCAACAATACACATATGCTGAATTACCAACACGATGCTAGGAGCTTAGGCAAGTTGAGGCGAATCAAGCACAACAGCGGGTTCAGCCAAAATACCTAGTATAACCAACCTGCTCTAACATTATGGATTTGTCTGCAGTTGGAAAGTGATGTCGTTGTTGAGATGCAACTCCCGCCATTAGGACTACTCTCATACGAAGATGACATACCGCACCCCAACATGAGTCTCTCGGAAGGTCTCAATTCGCGCATTCTAGACAGCTACCCGGGACAGCTATATCTGCGAACCTACCTCAGTCAGCATTCACCGAATGTTCTATACGCCTGAAGATCCGGCAAGCTAGGCAAGCACGAGTTCAGAAATGTTGATGTTGTATTCGATGCTGTGTCAGGCATGCACTGGGTTGTCCCAACCTTTGCATTCAGAAAGGATGATCAAACGGCCGATGATGTTCTGGCAGCAAGACCGTAGGCCAAGTACTGGGAAGCTTAGGTGATCACTGATCGCCAATTTATTTGACAGATCTTGTAATTCTCGCACTCACTGAAGGAGCACACATCGAGTCCTAATTTTCCCGGCGTCAGTTCCGAGTTTCGACAGGACATTGCAGCACCTATGGCCCACCCCAAAGCCAGAACCCCTGGCGAGATTGATCCTCAGGTTGTCGAGTTAGCCAAGAAAGGCATGAAGGCACTCTTCGAAAGTATTCGCGCGTTCCACGGTCTAGATGACAAGAGGCCCATCATCACCCAGTATTTTTGGTATGGCTCACGCGAAAGCTCCCCTTCTCTCAAACGGCTTTGACCAAAATTTGACCATATTGTAGACAACGGGGTAAGTTAATTCTTTTCAGCTGCATTCCGTGACCAGATTATCCATACCTACGCAGGTGAGGAATCGTTCCGAACCCTTTTTCACAAGACTATCCAATTTATACGACAAACAGCAACAACAACAAGCGCACTTGTAACAGATTTTCATATCCTCGAGGGCCTGCAGAGTGATCTTTTCAGCTTCGATCTAAGGATTGAATCGAGCTCCCTAGGAAATACAAGCGTATTCGGTTACCCTACCCCCATGCCTCCTTTCATGACTGTGCTGTCATAGATGTCTCTTAATTTATAGATGGTCTTATCGCGCGGGTAGTAATGGAGTCGTCAATAACTTTCCGCTGCGACTTGGAGACTAACCTTGGAGAATCTCATTATCACCTTACCATCATCATCATCATCGTAATAATAATAATATGGCATTTCGGCGAATAATTCGTATGCACCATAAGGACCATGATGGAGTGCCATTATTTTGGCAGTCAGTTGTTAGACGCTCAGTCAAGTGAAGTGGACTGGAGGAATAGAGTGACTCTCACCAGGTTTGGATTGAATCGGGGAGTCACTGGATGCTTCTTGTGCTATTTCATCTCTTTTTATTGGAGCATTTCCATGACACTATATCCCAGGATAATAGTCACTACATACAATCTCTATGTATGCCCCTTTTCCCATATCAGAATCTCCTGCAAACGAATTGAGACAGCCATTCGATCACGTTAGCCCTTTTGTCGCGTCTGTCAGGTCGACCACCAACCGCCGATCCATGGGTAAAAACTTTGAAAAGCACAACGGCAGCATCCCGACTGATCCTAACCAGGTACTAGCATCTATGCTTCTGATACATCTAATATCTCCATAGAGGAGGGTGATTAATTACCCCTCATTCTACGTTTTCGAACCTTCAGGGCAAGTAAGATACGGAGGAGAATAGACTAGCGCTATTCACTGCTGTGGGTCCGGATGCCGGGATCAACACCACAGGCAAGTGAGGATGACATCGCGGAACTGCTTCATGAGATTCTATCCTCTGACCGTTCGATCATCGATAAAAGGAAACCTTTTGTATGCGTACCATATGAGGGGCATGATCAATTCTTGTCCTCGACTTGCAGCAAGAAGCACTTCAGTTGTCCAATCGCCCTTATGCCTTATCGAACGCGAGGAGTATAACGTGGCGGGTGACTTCCTGCACTTTCAGAGCAGACTCGTACAACGGAAAAGTTGTGCTTTAAGCAAAATACCACGCTCCATGCGGTAGCTGTGGCGGGGCAAGCGCGACTCTACCACTTGGTTCGCTCTCTGGACTGTCCTGACTTTTGGTTCGGTGAGAACTCTATTAAGAGTTATTCAGACTGTAGTTCAGATGATGCCATATGTGCTCGCCCTTTAGCAAGGCGAAGCCTGAGTTTGCATATATTCATAGGAAATGTACGTATTCCTACTCACACCATCCGCTCCGCCCAGCTTTCAATGACGCCATCAATCGTCGGCTCGTACTCTTTTAAAGTGACAGTATCCCCATCTACGGACGTGTTGGCATGAATGAATATAAGAGGAGGAGGTTTGTTTGCGAGTACTGTCTCTCGCCAATTGACATGTTCCTCGTCCACCCTTCATAGTTCCTCATAGTATGTACGGCAGCCTGCAGCGTCGGCTGTGCATCTAAACTTGTGCAAATTCAAAAGCATCTTTCCCAAGGCTGGTTTTCCATGCGTGCGGATCTTGGAACGATCTACCCGGACTGCCAGGCGTTTCTTTATCTTGCTGTGGGTGACACTTATGACACCCCCGCCGTCACGGAGCAAGCACTTCAACACAGCGAAGTGAGCCTATCTGGAGATCAGCACACCTATCGTCACCTTGAATGCCGGTACTGCCGGTAATACTGACACGACTGTGCGCCTGGCCCCATTTCTGTGACGATGAGATGAAGAATTCCGAACAAAAGCCATAAGCCTCCATCTATGGAAGTTTGT
This sequence comes from Fusarium siculi, assembly GCA_019843635.1. Lineage (NCBI taxonomy): Eukaryota > Fungi > Ascomycota > Sordariomycetes > Hypocreales > Nectriaceae > Fusarium > Fusarium siculi. The sequence continues at coordinate 7,777 of JACDIX010000153.1, forward strand.
CGACCCGGACAGTGATGATACCTTGATGGAAAAACCTGAAAGACCAGACGTTGAGCAATACCATCGGATGATCCCTCCTCGCACTATGGATCCGGACGTCCTCCAACTAGGGGTTCAGACCCGCCGAAGTGGACAATCGAGTCAAAACATCACAGCCGTCCACTGCGGAGCCGGCGATCTCGCTACTGGAGACGATCGATCCACATAGTCGTGCTCGAAATGCATCAGAACTTACGGCCGAAGACAAAGCATCGTTTACATTTGAATGGCGAATCTACGAGCAGGATCATCGAGAATACAAAGAACAAGAAACCAACTGCGAAGAGTTGAAGATTTGGGTCACCGAGACGGTAGATTATGGCTTATGTCAAAGCTCATGCCGAGCGATGTGACCTGTGAATATGGTACACAAAGCTCAAGGCGAGTGTGGGCGTCACAGAAAGGGAACAGCAAGCAGTAGCTCGAAGAAAGTACCAGGTGGCGAGAACAGCACTTGCTAAGACCCCGAAAGACCTTGCTGGATGGATTACTGATTAAGAAATGGCGACCAATCGTGCCTTGGTCATGAAGAACGGAGGCGTGAAAGACCTAAATACATGGTTCGACGACTTTGCGACGGCAATCCAGCCTGGCCTTGGGAACCGGATTGCTATCTACACGGGCATATACAAAGACAAGCTTGAAGGCAAGACGTTGACGATTGGAGAGGTGGCTAAGGATCTCCGAAACGCCAGACTTTGCTACAACCACAGAAGAGCCATAGAGTTACAAGGGGTGCTTTTGGACCAATATTTGCGGCAGAATCCTCGGCACTACCGCAAATTAGGACTGGGGCGCTCTAGAGAGAAAGACGACCCGGCGATCAAGGAGAAAGTAGCAACCGTAAACGCAAGGCCCTGCAAGGCTTTCCAGCTGCGCGAGAGTGGGTTGCTCCCTCTGCCGACAGTGATTCGATGTGTCAAGCATGCGAAGGCAGCCATGGTTTGTCGACGTATTGCTATGTCGTCCCCAATAAGGCGTCGAGTATTTCGAAGGTCGGAAGCTAGTTTGTGACGTTGTCTAGCATCGGCTCAAAACAGATCAGCATCTGAAGACTAAGACTGAAGTGAATCGCATCAAGAAGACTATTCAGCTTGGAGAAGCTGAACGGCTTGGACGGCGTGTTGGAGTATATACCGCGGGCTTCGTCATAGCTTCTTTAGCTCGATGCTGCCACTCATGAACTCAGCTATCTTGGACTCAGGTTCTACCACCCACATCTTCAACAACATCCACCGCTCCAGCAATTTCCGGTAGAACCAGGAGATTTTTTTTCGTTCTCGCAGGAGAAGGGCGGGTTCCCCAGTCCAGGGATACGGCAATGTAGTCATTCGTACCCAGGGCCCACGAGAATCGAAGTTCTTTGCACCTCAAGGACGTTGAATTCTGCGAGAACTTTCCATATGATCTGGTGTTGTTACGCCAATCATACAAAAGAGGTTATTGGTGGGACGATCGACCAGGGTACAACTGCCTCCAAGAACGGAATGGTGTGTTGGTCCGCGGCTTAGTAGACCAACGTGATCAGTCCGTTCTCGAGAACCTCGTCCCGGATATCCCAAAGACCAGCTTCGTAATCCGCCAACATACACCTTCCTGGACTGACCGTACATCGAAAGCTAACGTGCGGAAATGGCACTTGTGATTAGGGCACCCCGGTCTACAAGCCCTTGAACACCTGGTCAACACTGATAGAAGTGAGGGAATCAAAGGCCCAACCACAGTCGAATGTGACAATTGTGCTGTATTTAAAATCAGTCGCCAAATCAGTCGGCGACCTCGGGACGTAGGACATGCTCCCGGAGAGCGGCACGCTGTTGATTCTCACGACCTGGTAAGAGATTGGGGAGGAAGAACCATTGTGATGCTCATCACAGACAGATGGTCAGGGATGGTCTGGGATTGTTATCTCACCGGTTGGAATACCGGAGCCCCAATCACGGCACTAAATGGCCTCTTCGGTATGCTTGAGCGGCAGCACCAACTAATGCCGAGGGTGTTGGGGTGTTGCAGGAGAGCTCTCTTGGAGAATACGAGGAGTTGGAGCCCAACACAGGTTGGGAAGACCCCGTTCTCAGGAAGAGGTAAGGGATATAGGAGCTGAACAGTCGGACGGTTGGCTTGATGACCTAGCCATAACCGACGAAAGCTCTGGAACAACCGGGTATGCAGATACTGGAACGGGAAAGCCGGAAAGTGACACGATAAGCCAAGCTGAAGCTAGCAGTGACACGAGAATTTCGAGCCCCCGAGTTCAGCAGTACGCTTCCCCTGTATCCTGCCGCCGACGGCCCTCTTGTCCATGACGTAGGGGACGGCTCTGATGACTTGACTGAGAACGGAAAATTGACGTTCTTTAGCCGATTCGCACTCCTTCAAGCTTGCAAGGCTGCTTTCGCTGCAGGCCGTCAGGACGTGGTGGTCGGTACAACGAACGAAAAGCAAATTAACAAGGCAAAACTATGCAGAATGCTAAAACGTCCCCAGCGATTACACAGACGACAAATGCCACCACTGCCTCGACACCATGGAGACCTCATAACGCATCCCGTGGGCAGCCTATTCCAAGAGGCCGAGGCCGAATATCTTCGTAGTCACGAAGAGATGAGACCCTGGACGGGAATTCATCCGTCAGAATCACGAACACAAGGCCAGCAAATGCTTGACTGCATGTGAGTATATGTGTACAAGTTCGACAAGCATGAACAATTGAACCAGTGCAAGGCACGACTCGTGGTTAGAGGCGACGAGCAGCTCGAACTAATTCACGAGGAGACATACGCAGCAACTCTCGCAGCACGATTCTTCCGAACGTTGACGACGATCGCTGCCCGTTTTGACCTGGAACTTATCCAATATGATGCCGTCAATGCGTTTGTAAACGCAAAGCTGGACAAAGCTGTCTTCATGCAAATGCCTTCAGGCTACGGGAAACTGAGAACAATCCTGATGCTTGGGGAGGCGCCATACGGATTGAGAGAATCCCCACTGCTATGGCAGAAGGAACTTACAACGACTCTGGGTGAACTTTGGTTTCCAGATTTCTCACGAACCCTGCTGTATGACCAAAAGCGGGATCATCGTCTTCTTTTATGTCAACGACATCGTCTTGGCATGCCGAAAGTAGGAGGAAGATGTAGTTCAGCGCATCACCAGAGCGCTGCAGAATAAGTACAAGCTGACCGGAGGAGGTCCATTACAATGGTTCCTCGGGACCGAGGCTATCTGAGATTGAGAAAAAATGTTCTCTGGCTACTCCCAGTCCGATCACACCGACAAGATTGCTAACTTGGCAGAACGCACACATCTACAGCATGACAGTCCCATGAGATGAGAAGAATTCCTGCCATACGAGCAACTCGCCAGTCTGGCATTGATTCGGCGGTATCAGCGAAAGATAGACTCTATGCGGTATCGTAGTCATCACACGACCGGACGCAGCCTTTGCTGTTTCGCGATTTGCTAGACTCAACTCTAATCCGGGCCCCAAGCATCATGCTGCTGCAGATCGAGTGCTGCTATACCTGAAGGCAACAAAGACGTCAGCACTATAGTTTGGTGGAGATGACAGGTTTGCGGTAGCGAGCGAGGCATCTTTCGCAAATAGTACACTTGACCGCAAGAGCTTCCAAGCTTGTGTCATGAGGTTGTTTGGTGGAACAATCGGATGGAGGGCTAATAAGCAAGCAACCGTCAACATATCTATCACTGAAGCAGAGCTTCTTGCTCTTGCTCAGGTAGCGAAGGAAGAAATGTTCGTCTCCAGACTTATCAGGACACTGGGAATTTACCTGGACAAGGAACGAATTCGGATACAATGCGAAAAACCAACAGACTGCACAATTAGCATGCAAGAACAGTACTGGGCTACAAACCAAGCTTAAGCACGTCAACATACGCGAGCACTGGTTGAGATAAGAAACACAGAGGAATCGAATCAAGATGGAACGCTTTCGACATCAGACATGATTGCGGACGGATTGACAAAGGCACTGACATGTACAACCTTTCGGAAGTTTGCCAACCATACAAGACTGGTGGATGTCTCGGATCGATTGGACAACAAACGCACCTGGGCGCTCAATGACGAAGACCTTAAAACAAGATGAAACCTTCGAAGCTTTGAGGATGACAATTTCCACCTTCGCGGCCTCAACTGGGGGGTGTGTTGGATTGAGACTGGAAGCCGGGAAAATATCTGGAAGAAGAAGAAGAATAAGCTCCGGAGGACTAGATTGACCTTCAAACTTGGAGGAACTGACCTCATTCCTGTTAGTCATTGGCCTTGCCCGCGTATTCAACAATCCCCAGCCACCAATCTTTCCTAGCCCCTGCTATATTTTGTTTGGCAGGCCTGCTCAAAGGCCAAATTCTGCTCCGAGCATGGTCTGCCGACTCGAGGCTGTCGAGTATCAGTGGTCAGCTGTGATATTATTATACACATGCTTTTGGTTTCTTTTCCCCAGGTTCCCTCTCGCTCTCGGCTCAACCTCCTCGTCACCATCGCAAACTTGATTGCTGCCCGCACCGTCTCTAGGCAAGGTGTCCATTTGGGCTCATGCGGCGCCGACTTTCCACCGAGAAGGCAGGAAAGGTGTCTCGTCATGCTTTGTCCAGCTTGTCGCATGACTTCGCGTTCCGTTTCCCATCTCGCGCATCTGGACAGAACATGCTCTATCATCTCTGCTACCTGTCCGCACTCATACAGACTGCCTGAATACTAGCTTCCCCCTCGACCACTACTGCCACCACCGTCTGGTAGACACCCGTGATAGCTCGTGCTCCCATCTCCTGTGCTCTATTGAACCAGATGCGAGCCCTCTCACCTCGCACGTGCGACCAAAAAGCTCTTGAGCCCTACGTGGAGATAACATCTTTGGTATTTTTAGGTACATGTCCGCTGTCAGAGCTCCAGTGGCCACTTCCACCAGGTGTTTCTTGAACCTCAGTCCCGCGTCCACGATGACGCTCAAAATCCTGGACTTTCGCCCCGGCTTGATCACGTCTTCCCTGGTTGTGAACAGTATGCGGCTAGTATGGTTGATGACGTGGATACTATGCACGATTATCGTCTTTTCACCCTCAAGCGTCGCTCTGCTACGTCTCTCTCTTGGTCATGCGCGGTCGGCGATGGTTTGAATCGCCTTCCGACCGTCTTCCGCTATCAAACATGTGAGACTGAGTACCCATCGACAAAGGCGATCGAGTCTCCTTTCGAATGCATCATTCTTTGCCCCAGGTCCGCATCAAAGAAGAAATTGACACGCGCAGTTCTGACGAACATTACCCTTAGTTCGACCTCGCCCATTGATTAGCTTATCCCTAGATCGCCGCCTAGGAGCCGAATTAGTTCTTTGGCTGCCACCACACGCTTTTACACAGGATCTCCTACTCTGGCAGCGTAATTGGTCACGTAGTAGACAAGCGCCGGAACCTTAGATCCCGTCACAATAAAGGATATATCGTAGTTGTGTCACAGCCCTACTGCCATTGCTTTGCTCCGTCGGTTGGCCAGATTGTGGCTGCAGCGAAGTCGCAATAGTCCGTTCTGGACAAAATTAGTCTTTTCTGCCGGCTTCCCTAGCGCCCCGAATTGGCAAAGATTCTGCTTCGTTCTACGTCTCCTGATCGCGTACTTAACGCATGTAAGGTGTGAAAATACACCAACACCGCATGACTCTTTGTGTGCGTGATAATCCGCTCCTTGGCATGCCTTGGAGCAATACCATTGCTTCTTACATGCAGAGCAGCGAAGGTCGGAAGGCTTACTGCACTTATTGCATTTTTGTGTCATACTTCAAAAGATTTGAATATTGCGATGATTCTGTTAATAGCGATAAAGGATAGGGCGAGGAGGAGAAAGAGAAAAAATAACCCAGGGATGACGGGTCCAAAGAGCGCAATCTCTTATAAGGCATGTACCCTATTGCGTCAGCTATCGGGATCCACAATGTGGATCGACGTGTCAGATCGCTAGAGCGAATGATAAGCGACTCCAGCATTTCTTTTTCTTTTCCGTACAACCAATGCTCATGTAACTTGTGGCTGATTGTGGCGCACCTACCTTGTCAACGCGTTGCAGGTGAACACGTTCACGCTAGCGGTTTCTCGGCAAGGTCAAGAAGCCAACAACAACAACAGAACGTGTTATGAAACGTCAGTACTTTCACCGGTTCATTCCTTGCAGTAATGAAACGTCTAGGTATTATTTCAGGCTAACCCATCTACCCTTTTAGATCCATTGTCTGTGACATCGCGGAGCTCCATAGCGCCACCTCCATCCTACGGTCCTGCCATCCACGACTTCACGACGTTCAGCTTGACCTCTCGGCACTTCCTCGCATACGAGCCGATTTGCTGTCCGCTCGACCGTGCTACTGCACAAAGTATCGTCCTCCTGCTCCGCCGCCGCCGCTGTTGAATCGTTGCGCCAGCTCTTTGGAGGGCTTTAATCTCATCCTGCATCGCCTACTTTCCGTCACCACTGCCGCTCACCTTGACCTCCTATTCGATACCCAGCCAATGCTCGAAATCTCAATCAATAGCAAGATGACGTTGTCGTCGATCTATAGGTACTTGACGGGGTTGCCGGCCCTATGTGAGCTATTACTGAAAGGATGCAATGAAAATCACATTGGTGGGTTCAAAGTGGTACCAGAATCGCCCGAGGGGCCCAGTCTCTGTCTCGAACACTCTACGATCCGCCCTTGGACTCGTCCACGGAACCCGATTACCGTTCACATTCTTCCCACCTGCTGTCCTTTACTGTACGGTCCTCCAACAACTTCCATCTTCTACCGCTGCCACCGTCGAAGCGTTTCTCCAGGACGTTTCGACTAACAAACAACAATAAATTGCTGACGCGTCCAGCTCCTCACTCAACTGGCCGACCACGAAGATCCAGACCGAGAAGCAATATGAAGGTGTCTTGGAGCAGATCCAAACCATCATCTACTCAATGAAGAAGACTCGAGAGGTCGCTTTTGCAGATGGTGGGCATACGTTTGTCTTGTACCTCGACCAGAGTCGCCGGCGTCAATGGATAGTGCGTTCCGACCGCAGACCTTGACGGCTGTCGTGCAAGTTCATGCTCAGAACCGCCAGCGCATCTGACCCAGCGCTCGCCCACCACCACAGCGTTTTATCGCCCATCTTGCCTTTGTCGATGCACACATATCTTCCCTGCTGAGCGCTCTGGTAGTTCCTGACGTGGACATGTCCATCATGCTGCTCCATGGTAGACGGTAGCATTGATGGGCATGGCATTGCGCAAAATTCGTAGTCCGCCAGTCGTGAACAACGAAATCACCGACTCGGGCGTCACCTTTCGTCATAGACTTCGTCGCCCCTTGAATCACACGTTGCAACAAACGCTTCAGGATTGCCAAGTGCTTGGAGCATGAGTCGATGTTCTGGCGGGAGTGTTCTCCGAGCACTACAAGGGACAAGGCCATGTACAACTCCTTTGCCGGTAAGTTCGGCCTGCTCAATGCTGGCGACATGGGGGGCGTGGCCAATACCCACTGGATGTAGCGCCTGTTAGTGGTGGTCAACCTCATCGCTCTCGCTATGCACGTACCAGTTCGTACGATCGGAGAGTCAATAGTCGATCTCCAGTCTTCGCTAATAACCCTTCGTGCAACTTTCAGTGCAGATTCAATCTCAGTTCTTGTGGCGGTCGGCGGCTGTTGCACTGGCCCTGGTGAGGAGGACGAAGGTAGAGGATGGATTTCGGGGCCTGGAAGAGATGCTCTGACTCGCTAGAGTCGTCTTCTGCCAAAACGCTCTTGATGCGGAAGCGGTGGTTCGCCGGAGGCCTGCAGTGCTAGAGCTCTCGGCCCTGAATGGCTCTCGACCGAGCTTGTATGCTTGCCAGGGTGAACTCGAACGTGTTCATATCTGCCACTCTCCGCCTTCCACCCCTCGCCGGCGGGAAGAGCGCCAGGTACGCCGGTTCCTTATAGCTGTGCATCAGGAGCTGTGAGAGGATGCCGAGGATATCTTCGGCCTGCTCCCGTGTCTGGATGTGACTACTGGTGGCAAGACTGATTACCTGGTCGATGAGGTGTCTGGACTGCTGTAGTGAAGCCGCTTCCAGCCAGCGTGCCCGGATGACGAGCTGTGGCACCTGATCCTTGGCCCAGTCTTGGAGCCGGAGCTCATGCCAGTTCACCACGTCTCTCGGGAAGAAGGCAAACCCCCGCCGTTCCATGGTGCGGGCCATGTCGAGACCGGTCTTGCCCTCGGAAGGGGCCACAAGCGGTGCAGATAATATCCTGGCCAGTGCATGCGGCTGATGGTTGGTAAAATGCTGGAGAGCAAGCGTCACGATGGCATAGAGCGGCGCTGCTGACTGTGGCGTGTTTGGGTCTTGCGCCAAGTATGACGAGATGTAGTCCATGAGCCGTAGATGCTTGTCGATGTTGTTCCGTGCGAAGGTGTTCAAGTCCGAAGCCCTGAGTACGTAGAAGGGATCCCGGTCCGGTGTCACGGCCATGGCACGTGGCTCGTCGCGTAGCCCATTTGCCCGCCTGATCAGTCCCCACCAAGACTTCTCCTCCGGCCGTAACTGGGCCGCGAGTGCATTCGTGATACGGAGCTCGATTCGCCATCCATACCCCCGTCACTGGTCCCTGAGGTTGCTGGCCATGCGCTCGATTGACTGTGATAGTGCAAGCTCCGCATTCCGGCGGTTAAGGTTAATCTTACCCTCTCGAGCCATGGCCATCTAGGCCTCTTTGCTATACCCGAAGTTGAAGATGTTGTGTGAAAACGACAAGATTGCGGCCACGTTGTGGTTTCCCTCCTCCACGGTGTAGGATTGTACATACGAGACGCCACGGCTAAAGAGACGACTGGTTCTCCGAAGATCCGAGGTAATGGAGATGGAATCTCGCAGTGGATGAACCGGATACTCGGTCATGATGGCGCGTGGGATCCGGGGAGGCTTCCAACCGTCTCCGGCAGCCTGCTCCTCCTCGCTGCCCCTATCGCCTGGAGTTTGCCCGTCCCCCTGAGAACCACCAGTCTCGTCATCCAAGTCAGGAACCCAGTCAGGAACACAGCCACCAGCGGCACCGTCCTCCTCAAGCGGTGCCATCATTTTCGTTGTCGTCCCGAGTAGAGCCTCCTTAGACTGGCCATATAGAAAGCGCAGGGTGTTATGCTGGCAACACCGCCGGGCCAGGATGGTATGCCCACTTCTTGTAGGCAGTAGCTCAGATGCCACATCGATAAGATGGGTTTCCCTTAGTTTTGTCGGGTTGACACTACGGATACTGGCTACCGACTCCGACTCGAAGTTGACGACTTCACGTTGGGTGCGGAAGCTTGCCAGTACGTCCGTGATGCTACGACTGGGGGATTGATAAAGTAGCTTGGTATCCTTGGCCCTACAGAGGTAGATGGCATCGCCAAGTTGCCATAGCCTACTGGCGAGAAAAGAGGTCGTCGTGGAATGTAGCTGGTGGTCGATCCGGGGCCTGATCGTGATGCGGCAGCCATCCGATATCATCGCTCGGTTGCCTTTTAGAATGGCATGCCTTGCAAGTGATCGGTGAAGTCTAGTGTGCCGACCATTAGTTCTGGGTGCTTCCGGGAGTCAGAACTGACTGCTATACCCGATGCTTTTCTGCACAGCTCCCTCTCCTTGTCTGAAACTGGGCATCCTCAACGATCAGGTGGCAATGCCGTCTCACTGCTCCTTCGACTCTTCTTGGGGTTCTTGTGGTTAGCCCGAGCGCAACTGCGACCATCACCTACCCACGAGCCCGCCGTGCTCTCGGGTCAAAAGCGCTTGGTCGGCATTGCTCGGAAGAGATGTGGTGGCTGAGGACGACCAATCCGTGCGTGCAGAAGTCGAGGCAGAGGATTGACGACGGCAGAAATGGCCACAAGCTGGATTCAGGTGCTCTGCAAACTCCTCGACAATCGGGATGTATAAGGCTTCGAGACCATGTGAGGTTAGGCGAGTACTACTAATCATGAGGCTGTCTTCCTGGAAGCCGAAGAGGAGCCACGGGTTCTGTTGCTGACAAGCAGCTATCAATGCGCCGCCATTCTCGTGAGCAGCAGTCTTGTGATCATGATGGTTCAGCCACCGGAATTGACTAGCCTTGATTGGCAGACAAAAGAAGAAGTCCGACGCAAAGCCTCCAACATTTGGATATATCCGTCTTCGAATACCTATGGCCTCGACCTCGGTGTCTCTAGGCGTTGATTTTATACACAAGCGAGCGGTCACAATCAATACAGCGTCACAGTAGCCATATTCTACACTCGAAGCTGCAATCGAAACTCGATTTGGACTCGCAGTCGAAGCCGGAGCCTCGGTGGCGATCGTGATGGCAGGTACTCTATGCAGCACTGGTGTGGCGAAAGTTTTGTTGTCCGACCTGAATGATGAAAAAGACGAGGATCGACGGGTAGGAAGAGTCGGGGACGAAGGTGATGCCGGCTGTTGAATTGATGGCTGAGCATGTTGCGACACGGAGGAAATGAAGTTCTCTCTTCTTGATCGCGAGGCCTGATGTTCAGGAACGTCCTTGAAGCTTCGGCCCACTCCTCGCATGCCACTCTGAGCGCCGGACGATCGACCTTAGCGCATCCGCTTGTTCTACTGAGTCTGGAGGCATGGTTCCAGGCATTTCCATGACCGTGAGCGGACAGCCTGGAGAAGATCCCGACAGCAGCGAATGTGCTCGTCCGTACTGGCCTTTAGTCCCGCGGCTATGGCCACTGTGGCTGTGATGGCCGCCGGGGAAGAAGTGGTCTCACTCCAACACAAGATTCCATCGTCGCCCTGACCGCCGGAAGCTGCTGCAAAAGAACGACGATCGCATCTCTGTCTCGGCACTGTCGTTAGTCGAGACGACGGGTGGCTGGATCGGCAGTGACTAACCTTCAGAATTTGCGCTCGAACGTTGACATGTTTGTAAGCCCGAGAACGAAACTCCGCACGAGTTCAAGATATGCGCCCGCCTCCTCTGCCATGTCATACTCGTCCTCGAGTGCTAGAATGCATCATCGCTGCAGTCCCAGCCGGCTCGGTATCACACCAATGTTTGGCTTTGCACCGCCGTAGGTTCGTAATTCCAAGAACGAAACATGTCGCATTAAGGATGCTTGACTCTCCAGTACCGTTCAGATCGGCAATTGAACTGACACTCTCGTCCCTTTGACGCTCGAACAATTGGCGAGTTTGTAATCCCGAGAACAAAACATAACTGACTTTCCTCTACCGTTGGGGCGGGTGATTGAACTGAGACTCTCGTCCCTTCGGCGGGTAGGAACAAGAGAATATTCGTAAACAGGGGGATATCGGTGCTCAGTGAGCGGAACAAGTGTGCAAGGTTTCGAGATCATCCCAAGAGATGCCGTGCGAGAGTAGCGGCAGTGTCGGCTACACCAAAATCAGCAAATAAATCTTCGTGAAGAATTGAATTAGTGATACGGCGTACCGCGTGCATAATGACAGACCATTTCCACTCCCCGACTGGTCAGATGACATGCTAAATTATTCTCTTGGTGGCCCAGTGTCGCTTCTTGAGGTCGAATGCGTGCAGTCGACTAACTATAAGGGGTATTTCGCATCGTGTTTTGGCGCAAATGGCGAAGCTCGAGTTGACGTTGAAGCGGGGAGTTAAGTAAAGGCTTCGTGGTCGGGACATGATAGAAAGCCAAAGGTCATCGACTGACCGTGGAAGCGCAATAGGACATGTCGAGGGAGTTTCGCTGTACTCTGTAGCCGAATTGACTTTAGCCATCACAGACCTGTTGTATTGAGTGTGATTTGCAGGTTGCCTGGTCTCCCGCGGCGAGGTAGTGAAAAGCCGTAGGATCGATCAATCGAGAATTGGTGCCAACTCAGTGCCTCACTTGCTCCTGTCATCATGAGCCATCGGTCCCTACTCGAGCGGATTTAGTGACTTCATCGTAGTAGAATGCGGTTGAGCTTTTGCAAATGTGAGCAACGAGGGGAGGTCGGTTGCGATCAAGACATATCGTCGCTCGGACCAAGAGTTTGTCGCGTCGAGGGTGCAACTGACGCGTGCTTGAAAGGGTCAGGTCAAACAATGCGAGCACACGTACCATCTGAGACTCGAGTCAATGTAGTCGGCCTCAAGATAGAATCTTCTGCCTGTCGCATGCTGCAGTGGGAATCGGGTACGGCGCGGTCGACGATGAACCTGAACATGGGTGTTGGTAGCGCCAATTGTGTTCGAGCTGCAGGCCATGCGGTACAAGGATAGTTTGCGCACTAGCACGATCTAGTAGCGACCCAGTGAGCGACGGTAGTCGCGTTTTTTGAAAACCTGATAGACCTGATCTACTTTCTAAGCACGTCCCTAGAAGTCACAGGCACTGATACGCAGGGGTTCATCATGCGATGACACTCGATACCCGGGTAGCTAGAGGCGCTGGACTATGATAGACCTACTCGCATCCCCTGTTTTCGAGGTACGAATCGATGCAACGATTCTCAGACGACGTCTAAGCCAACAATATCCAATCTTGTGAAACGTCTCGACCACCATACAACCCTGACGTTCCGATTGCTCTACACTCGTGGCTCGTCCGAATCTATTTAAATAACATGAAGGAAGAAACAAGTTGCAGAACGCATTTTCCCCTTCCTGACACAAGGTACGTACCACTTGACAAACTGGTAATAGAAAAGAAGAGTCTGCTACCCACTGACAAGCAAGCCTCACACCAAGATGAGTTGCCCTATAGGTGGATCGCTAACTAGTGTCCAGAGAAGTCACTGCGTTGTCTACAGCGTGCCTAGAGTTTTATCGGTGGGGATGTTTGCCCATGTTCAACCCAACCGCTCATTATCCTAAGCGCCGAAGCCATGTACAACGAGACGTTCTCTCACTTTCGAGCGTCGCCCCCAGAATTGGCGCTAATCATCTCTAAGCGCTGGACCCTAATTAGTGGCGAGTATTTGCATGACGAAGGCCTTCGAAAAGACAAATCAGCAGTCGAATCATTGAGACTAGACGCCGCACATCTGAACGTGTATTCCCACTGTGCTCTGCTTTGGAAAATGATTGGCCGCTGTCTTTTATCTTCACACCGTGATTAAACTTAGAGAGGTCTGCTTCTTGTCCCTCGGTGGGCCGTTAAGAATGGGTCCAAGCACACGCTGATCGAAGCTGGATAAGGGAGGTGTTAGATTGGTGGCTGGGGATGGGCTCCACTTCCTTTATTACGATATTACTCTTGTATCCAAGAGAGGGGTTTCACCCCTCTCTGACAGATCAAACGAGAATCAAGAGAACAAGTCAATAACATCACAACGTTTGAATCCACACTTAATATGCTCACCCCATCGTACTTACGCGTATCCAACAGGAGGCTGCCCCCCTTAGCCATGTGATGGAGTTGTTGGTGCTTGGGAATACAGATGGCTTCGACGTTTAGCCCGTTCTGTAGAACATGCTGGATTGTGCGAAACTTCTCTCAAGCAGTCGATTTTGCTCATCTCGGGTCGACAAAAGTGGCGAGTCCGGCTCTGAGATGTTTGGAGACGCTGACTCCCTTCGACTATTGCCTAGCTCGCTCTAGCTCGTCGTCTCGCGTCGTCACGCGTCGTTTTTATCGCTCATAGCCATACTTGTGCATGCCGACGACGTCAGCACTCGGTCTCTCGAAACGCGTCGCTCCAGCCACAACGCGCAATCTACGCGCTGTGCGCAACGGAAAATTAGGGAAGGGAATTGGTGGATAACTCACCGCGGGACTTCAGGGCGAGGATCTTCTGCAGGCCAGTCGCGAAGAGCATGGTCGCTGTTGCTGTTGCTGTTGCTGCCGCTTGCAAAGAGGAGAGGTATTGGTTTGAGAAGAATCCAAAGCCGAATCGAAAGCCGGCCAAGTAGAACGCCCTCGCTCGGATCGGCCCCGTACTGGGAACTCGCCTCTCACCCTATACCATCGATCTCAGGGCCAGAATAGCCTCAACGCAACTATATAAGGCCAATGCACTTCGTCGAGCTACACTAGAACGACGAATGGTAGACGATGACATCGAAGACCTTAGAATACCAGTCTCATTTCCTAGATCGATCCCATCCCCGCTCGAAATCTCGCTAGATGATGCGCAGTATGCGACCCTCAACACAGGCAATACATCGCCAGGATCTGATAATATCACGGTATATTTCCTCAAAGCCGTGTGGCATATCATCGGAACGCACTTCCGCTGCCTGTTCGAGAGATGCCTGTCTATAGGCCACCGCCCAAGACCGTGCAAGAAAGCAGAAGTAGTCATGATCGTCAAACCCGGACGCCGAGACCTCACATCGCCATAGGTTTGGGGACCTATTTCTCTACTCTCCTGCCTCGGTAAGGGTCTAGAACGGCTGATCGCACGCCGTCTAGCATGGGCAGCTATTCACTACAGAGTCCTTCACCCACAACAAGCTGGGGCACTTCCTGAAAGGTCAGCAACAGACCTAGTGGCCGCCCTGATCCAGGGTATCGAAAAGATGTTCGCATGTAAGAAGGTAACCGCCCTCGTCATAATGGACATCCAAGGAGCGTTCGTCCCCATTTTGTGCAACAGATGGGCTGGGTCCTTTATGAGTGGCCGATCGGCCCGTGTCAGATAACAAGTCACACTCTCATCCTCCTCTCCTCTCTAGTGCGGCCTCCCTCAGGGGTCGCCAGTATCGCTGATTCTATTCCTGCTCTATACAGAGCCCATTTACCGACTCGGCGACCCTCAAGGCCGCTTCGGCTATGGCATTCAGTTCTATCAACGAGATGGTGCGATGGGGAGTGACAGATGGTGTCTCCTTCGACTCGGAGAAGACCGAAGTCATGAACTTCTCTCGCAGCAAACTCAGGACTGCCCCAGCGGTACGTCACGGAAATATTGGGAAACACCCTGACTCAGCTCTACGCGGGCTCGGCATCTCGCTTGACAGTAGACTATCATTCCGCGTTCATGTCGAAAAGTGGGTGGCCAAGGAGCACGCTGTCGCCTACCGCCTAAGGGGTCTCGTCAACACGACACACGGCCGGCTACCGTATGAAGCGCCGTTAGGGGATGTGTCGAGCCCGCGCTAATCTGCTGTTTCGAGGCCTGGTATCCCGGCACTCCCATACCGCGATGGAATCAACTCACCAAAGACCTATCGTCAAGCAAACAGCATCTCATACAGAGAATGGCCAAGGCTATGAGCCAGTATATGAGAGCTATACTTGCGGTCCTGAAGACATCCCCTATTGCTGCCCTCCACTGAGAGAGTAGGATGCCGCTAGTCGCGCAACTCCTCGAAGCGCGGCGACTCCGGTTCTATGTGCGGCTCAAATCAATTGATGACGCTCATCCTCTTGCGAAGCGAATGGTAGCGCCGCGTCAGCCTACTTATCACGATCTCATCAAATGAAAATACCAAGCACAAGGAGAAAGCAGCTTTAGAAAACGTCTCCGACGTACAGATGAGCTTCTTACATCGTGCCTCCGCCCTAAGCTCCTCCAGAAACGCTTCCAACAGGAAGAGATACCGCGATTGCAAACAGCATCGAGGAAGGAAACAGCCGACGCTTTCCTCATTGGTTGCAGTCACTCGATCGGCTCACTCTAGCCGTATACTCAGATGGCTCCGTCCTCTCAGAGTGTCGACAGCTATGGTTTCACTATTCACCAGGGCAGCTTCCTCGTCCTTGGCGAATCAGATCGCCTTGTACCTGCAGAGGTATTTGAAGCCGAAGCTACGGGAGTACTGGAAGGCGCCTTAATCTACAAGATGTAGCAACACAAGACATCATAATCCGCCTAGACAACCTCGCGGCCGCAGAGTGCCTACGAGGCACACCTTCCGACTCCTCTCAAGATGTCTTTCTCGAGTTCCAGGCCCTAGCGGCATCACATGGAGCCGCCCAGTTCCATTCGGTACCAGGGCACACCAATATTCCTGGCAACGAATAGGCCGATAAACTGGCTAAAGCAGGATCGTCAGCCCCCGAGCCTGAGGGAGCTCGGCCAACACTAGCATCCTTATGAAGGATCGCAAGACAGAAAATGAAAGAAGCTTTCTTCCTCTCTAATATGCTTATGGTCAGATGAAGGGCGCCGTAACCTCGAGCTGCCGCAAGCAGACTGATCTCAGCTCTTTTGACATCAGGCTCCAAAAGCGGTTGCGATATGCCAGCTACGCCTTATCATCCCGCTGACGGGATGACCTCTTGGAAGTAAATCGCCTTTGTGCCGATGGTCTGCTGGAGGGCGGCGTTGCTGGACGAGAGCTATGCTTAGATATACTGTATTGACGTCTTGTGGGGTGTGCTTTAACGGAAACTACTGTAGGGCTTGCTGCGAGAAGGAGGTGCCTTTTGGGAGCAATGAGTACAACAGCTCGAGCACGATGCGGCTCCGATCCAAGAGGCCTAACAGAGAATTTGAGTATGAGACAGTATGACAGCGAGTGTATTTAGTTTAGCTCAGCACGTCCTGTGCTCCAGGAGGATGCTTTTCGAGGCCAATGGACCCCTAGAGGAAATATGTATAATATATAGAGGAGGTTTTGTCTGTGCCAGCATATCTAAATACCATGCTATGATCATAAACACCCAATTTTGTGTGCTCGAGACCTTATCTACCCTCATCTTCGCTGCCGTCTTCTGCTGGCACGTTCTCAGCCAGCTCATATTGGACAACCACATCCAGCATGAGAGCTTTCCGTCCGCTACCGATGACGGGCATCCAATTGCGCTCCTCCGTCCGGATATAACGACGGACCTCTATTGTCGGAACAATTCTGCCTGTTTGCAAATCTTCAAAGTCGAACGACAGCAGACGCTTTTGATGATGCTTCTGCAGCCTCACGAAGGGACCAGCCGTAATCCTCGTCTGATCGTTAAGCCTGTACTTGCCGAGACAATAGTCACGAAATCCGCATGACACGAGTGCGCATTTCTTCCAAGTATCGTAGTCCACAAAGTCTAGTATTTGGTGGTAAATTTCAGGCGGGAGGTTGCCTGTCGTCTTAGACACTGCGCAGCGGCGGGCGGCGACGTCGAAGAAGTTAACGAGCGCAGCTAACCCAGGGAAGTGTTTTTGCAGTCTTCGCGCGGTTCCTGTGCAATTCGACTGTATAACGAGCTCTCCATGCTGACGCTGAACTTCCGTGTCGACTTTAAGCTCTGGTCGTTCTCGTGGATGTGTGCTTACGCAGTACGCTGCGCGTAGAGGAGAGAGAGAAACAGCTTTGCTAAGTTTGACAAACGGCTCACCGTCGTTGTCATGAGAGACTTCTGCGAAAGCCACTTTGAAGAGCGACAAAATTACGATCTGGAAATTGGTACGACCTTGCTTGATACCGTGAGTAGCGGCCTCTGTGATAGCTTTTCCATCAATAATTAGCACGAGACTCACAAGCACGCCTTCGTGCCAATACCTCGTCTCTGAGGACGAGACCCCTGGAGGGGGCCGCTGACTAGAAATGGCTATGTTCAACAATATGTACGAATATCTATACGAGCCGAAAAAGCCCGAGAACGTATGCCAGCGCTACAAGAACACAAACCGAACGTTGCTGTTTTTGCACTCGCAATTGACTCTTAAGACGTGGTCAAAGGCGCAACACAGTAGATGTAGGGACTGCTGCGTTAAAGCTTAAAGCTAGAACACGAGCAAGGGTGCGAAAGTAAAAAATAAAGAACTGCAGGAGAAGCTGCTTGGTGTATTACTCAAAGACTACAGTCGCCTTTTAATAGTAACTTCAAATCACGGCAACCACACACTCCATTAACACCATACCACCAGGAGCTTCCGAGACAAGGGCCTGATCGAACCTGTGCTGGCTCTCGAGCTTTAGGTCGTGCAGCACCAAGCACTTTCATAGGCGGGAAGAGAGAGGTTTTCTATCATCGCAAAGTGATCTTTTCGAGGTGGACAAGGTGCTTCTCCTGCCTGTTCTACTCTTCAAGGTGCGAAGTGATCGCATAGGAAAGGATGGCCATATTCATAGAACTCCGTGTGCAGGGAATCTTTTTGCCTCGCGCCTCGTTATCACTTTTCCTGATTTCTCAAATCGGCTATGCGGGCACTTCTTCGAGGCCGCAAGCTATTCTGTTCCACACCTCGCTCCTTTGCGCAATCATCTGTCGCTGGCTGGGTCAGAGCAGTCTTGCGCCTGTTTCCTCTCCTTGTTCCTGGCGTAGAGTTCAATCGAAGACGCCCGGTGTGTCCACTGGCGGCTTGTCCTTTCGCCGAGTTCGAGCCCAGAGGAGTTGAGGTTTGCATCCCATGATTGCCCCTCGGCTTCACACTCATCTGTTGACTGGGAGTCCTCTCTGGGTTGGCAACGTCATTTCGGGGAGAGGGTGCATGCTCGTAATCTTTGCTCATCTCTTCAGCTGCCAGCAACAAATTTGCCTCGCTATTTTCTGGCGCTTCGCGGGGGTCGGTACGTTGACGCTTGTCTGCTAGTAAGTCATTGCTGGCATCTGTTGAGTGTTTCCTTTTTTTGTCTCTCCGCCTTGTACTCCGCCTGCAGAGACTCTGTGACGCCGAGTCGTCGAAGGCGTCACATACTGTAGGTGGTGATGGCAAAAACAACTTGACATGTTTCGGGTCGGGCGCGTTCGTGGTCGGCGACTTTGAGCTGGTAGCTGGATTCAGGAGAATGTCTTGCTTGTTTCGGACGTCGCGTTCATCGGATCGGGGGAAGTTACCTAGAGACTGGTCAGCTCCTCCTGCCCCATTGCAACGCCGAAAAACCAACCTGGGTCGTTATCGTTAGAGGGAAGAAATGAGGAAAGAAAGTTGATATGACTGTCGAGACTACCATGACGCTGGAGCTGTAGAAGAAAGAAGCTTTGGTCTTGGTTCAGTAGATTTTCCTTTGTGTCCAGGCTCGTGCAAACATTTTCGTTACTCTTCTTCAATTCTTCCAACCTCTGATCGCGCCTCTTTTGTAGGTTCACATAGAATTCTGTCTTGTCGCGAGACACCTTTACAATCTCGTTCACGTCACGGTGAAAAGCTTGCGGACCCTGGATGAATATGGGCACGGTGTTGAAGTGATCATAGAGGCGTCCAAAAAGGTCTTCTTCCCTGAGACCATTAAATTTCCCGTGCGACCAACGGTACTCAGTCTGCTGTTCGAAATCGACGCGGGGGGGGGCTCGCCATGACATGTTGATGGTGTCTTTCGTGGTATTGCTCGTGATATTGTTCGTTGTTTGCGATGGGATTGAATAGTGAGAGAAGAGCGGAGATTCGGGAGCCAGCGGCCAGGTTGGCCCGACCTTTGGCAAATCCACCCCCGTTACTGATTGGGCGTAACGTCCCCCACCCAAAGAC
>JACDIX010000154.1:0-38022 GCA_019843635.1 Fusarium siculi
GTTATATAGGAATAGACAGGAGATAAATATACAAGAAATAAACAGGGGTTAGGCGATAACTAGGGGTATATGACCATTAGGAATAGAAGAATAGGGTCATAATACTTCTTCCACTGAGGATATCTGCGATAGTGTGCCTCAATGAGCTCATGTACTCAGGGTTCCATCATGCGCACAACCTGCGCCTGTTTCTTTCGCATGACAACTGGACTCTCTTCATCCGACGAGGCCTCAGCTTCTTCACCTCCAGAGATGGCTCTGGAGGCTTTATGTTCAAAGACGGGTAGTTGATACTTTATTGTAAAAGTGGACAACTGATAATATCAACTATCAATTAAGGAGAGGGAAATCTTTTTAGTAGAGCCCTTATAAATTACTATAATGCAGTTCTAAAATACATAGAGTTAAGATATTAATTTATAAGGTAATATCACTTTACACCACTAAAGGAAAGCTATCTGTAAAGGATATAATAAAGGAATAAACTAGCTGATCAGAAGGTTTATCGAGCACTTCTAATTAAAAAAAAAACAGGCAGTAGATTGAAAATACTATCCCTCTTTTAGTGAAACAGAAGCTAGCAGGGGTATAAAGCTAATGAGAGATGTACAATTTCCTCTTTTAGTGAAATTGGGACAGACAATAGGGATGTATATTATGACTATACTGTAAGACTGGTAAGCAAGAAGCTTTTTACACCTCATTTCACATTTTGACAGCTTGCTCTACATCGGAATTCTCTTCCATTCGATGTATAGTTCCTTTCCACTCGCCCCCCCTCTCATAATGAGGTCAAATTCTTCCTTTGCTTCTTTCTGTCCTGGTTCGAGCTTAAGCCGGAACGGCCATTTCTCAACAATAGTATGCTTTTCTTTCATCGCTGCTCCTATGAACTGAGGGAAAGATGAGAACTCGAACGTGTTCGCAACTCTTGAGACATGGTCAGAATGGTGTTCATCGAGTCCGTGCAGGGAGATGAATGGATTATCCTTACTCACCTGTCAAAAATGTGGTCGAAAGTCCTGACGTAATCATGAGCATATGAGAACTTGATAATATCGGGGTCATGTTGACTGGTTGGTGGATGGTCAGGCGGGAGGAATTTGAGTAGACGCCTTGTTGATGGGCTTTGCATAGTTGCTTCGGCCACTTGATCTTGTTCAGTCATGTTCTCGTCAATGATGTTCATGAATAAGGTGATGAGGGTTGCGTGAGGGTTGTTGGAAGGAGCCTGGAGCAACGACGACATTATGCCGACGGTTTGATGGATACCAAGATATCCACCATCTGAAATATTTGAGACCTTTCGGAGGTAAGTATAATGATTAAATGAGCTGTAATGAATTTATCGTTGGTTACTCCAGAAGCTTACCTCTATTCGATCGAAAGAACTCTTCTCAAGATGGCTAGGCAGATCAGACGCGTCTACTTGAAGAAGTTCGAATGCTATGCTTAAGCTATGCATCCGCTCCAGAAATGTCCTTAATGCAAATTTGACATGATAAAAGAGTTTTCCATAGATGTCAGACGTTGCAAGTCCGGTAGAAGTTGACTCAATCTCCTTCACAGGCCAGCCGTTCATAGGGTCGGCGTTGTCGTGCATCGGCGATGGGAAGAAGGCAGGAAAAGAAAAAAGCGATCGCGATAATCTATTCGAGATTCAGCGAGTGTGACAGCTGTTCGTATTTCGTTCGCTTTTTTAGCTGTTAACCCGACAGGAACCTCCATGAAGCTCAACAGCCTATTCCACGACGACTTCTCGAGCACAAGCCTAAGAGACTGTTGACCAAACGTCCAGGTCTTTCCCAAGATGCTATTGGCAGGTTTATCTCTAATCTTATCGCAAACATTCTCAATAAGAGGGCGAACTCTCTGACTGAGGATGTCAAGGTCGGCCTTACGGGTAAAGGCCGAATACCAAACGTGGATCATGCAATCGATTGTTTCATCTTGGCTTTCGGTTGTAAGCGCTACAAGCAGCATTATGGTATTCCGTGCTACTATATCGAGATCTCGGTCGTTCATTGTGATGTTAATGGGCTGATTGTAGCTTACAGGAAGCTGAGCCATAGTCTTGACAAGATTCCGCAAGTCGCCGGAGGCTATAAAGTGACACGTAATGTCAGTCTCTAGTCTAGAGTACCGTATGATCGGGCAAAGCAAGTACCCGCAAACAACAGGCTCAATTGGCCTTGATATTTATCTCCTTCATTTGAGTCAAGCCGAAGGACGTCAAGGGCCGGAACATTCCCCCATAGGTACTTCTTGCCTCCAAAAGTGACGCCTATCCCTCCTCTGATGAATGCGGGAGTTCTGTTATTAAGGACCCAATTGGGAGTCCAAGTTGCTTTACTCAGGGCTGATTTGCAATCGGCTTTATGAAAATGCCAGTGAGCTTTTTGGCAGTCGGGACCGCAATACTGCGAGGAAGGATATGTTAACAATAGCTCGAAGAACTCTTGGAGGGTGATGCAGTTTTTTTGTCACCTACAACGACAAGGCGGCAATTCTTGCAGCTAGACTTTCCGGCGTCCTGGCAGTTCGCGCAGGGCAGTGATAGAGTGGGCATGATAGGCTTGTACAACAACTAGTGACACTTAGAAACTGGGATCTTTGAATCCTTATTCGGTTAGAAAAGGGTGTGGAAGGTTGAGAAGCAGAGAATGGTAAGAGTGGCATGTCAGGGCCCTGTACCCGCTATATCTTTTTGTATGGCCGAACGGCCTCCCTATCGATGACATAATTGTCACGCGACATATTGTGGTTTTAGATATTAATCACTTCTTAGCTTTAACAACCATATTGACATAAATGGAGTTTAGTGTACTATTATGCTTCCCATCCAATGCTATCATACTTTGTTTGACCTCTTCCTTGACGCCAAATGGCCCCATATTCCAGACAGAAGCAGCATATATCCCGTCGAATTCATATCAAGCCCACAACCGGCATCGCCCTACTCAATGGTTTTCTGCGAGCCCAATACCTGGGAAAGCCCCGTTTGCTGGTAACATTACTGCAAATGTGTCTCGGAGAGCGGTGAAAGAGGATGGCGAGAGAAGAATGTATTTGGCTGCTGACACTAGACAGTGGTAGCATCATATGTCTCACGCCACAGTCAATTGAATCTAATAGGCTGACTCTGTTCTTAGAAGGGATGGGTAAAGATAAACCACTATAGAGGCATGTCTTACTACCCCGCCCTGCCCCGCGCTCAATCAAGGGAGGAACCAACAGCCTTCAAACCAAAACAGCACCGTAGGTAACAAGCGGGGAAGGATCTGGTGATTGCGATACGCTGGTTATCTGTCAGCGTTGTCCAGGCACATGCAGTCACACTTGGCTATGCATGATCCACCGACTACCCAACCATTCAAATCATAGTGGGAATGCTCAGATGACTCAATCTCCCCACTTTCGGCTGGCCTCATTATCCTCGTCGACCAACACATAATGCTGATTCGGCGAGACTTCTTGGCGCGATAATTGATGTCTCATAGCGTCATGACGTGGCCCATCCATCTAGCGATCTAGGTATACTCAATTGTATGTCCTGATAAAGCATCGTTTGTGGACTAAATGAAATTGTGACAGCACTAAATTGAATATATCTGTCTACACTACAGGTTTTGGTAAAATCGCAGGGAGGCAGGGGCCTTAGCTAGACTAGATGTAAATTGGCGTCTTTTGTTGCATAGAAGCAGCAAATACAATAGAGGCAAGCAGTCAAGGGCATGCATGAGTTGTGTATCGTCTGATACCTATGCCGCACATGCATCACAATTAACACCATTTTCGATGCTCTGTCGCAAACGTTGATCTTAAAGCCTCGGCTTCAACTGTCCAGCAACTCAGGAGTGGCGCCAGGTAAGACACATGCCATTTACCGATGGAGGCGCGCTTCATTCCTCAAATTGAGTGCCAAGACATTGTCATTAACCATGTTTTGGCCCGAGCTGGTCTTCAACGTCAGGGACGTATATCATCTTCTCTTACCGATCAGATGATACAGCGGAGTACCAGCATTATCGTTACATATCTCCTGGACGAAGTACCCGAGTTTCTTGAGTTAGCTGAGCTACGAAGACAGGTAAGAATATTAAAGGGTTCCAGATATTGTGGATTGATGCTAACTCGACATAGGGATGGGAGAACCCTGCGGGCGATCGCCACTTCCATAATCAACGTCGTGCGGCAGACAAAACGGATAAACAAACATCGAAATATCACTATCGTCTTATGCAAAAGATTGGCGAAGAGATTCACAATGCCACTGGGGGTCTTGCCACGAGGACGTTTCCGGGAAATATCCTCGATATGTGTGTCGCTCCTGGAGGCTTTCTCGCAACCGCCAAGAGACTTAACCCTGGAGCCGAGGTCATGGGATTCAGCCTACCTCCTTCCGATGGAGGATATAGTGTTCTTCTACCTGAAGACACACAGAGTTCCGTGACGTTCCTAGATATCACCATGCTCGCTGCAGACATGGGCGTCACAACTCTCCCAGAAGACCACCCAGATATTGGGAAGTTCCTCCCCCGTCAATTCAAAGAAACTCAGCTCTTCGAGCTAGTTATATGCGACGGTCAGGTTCTTCGTACACACACTCGAGAGCCTTATCGCGAATCGCGAGAACCTACCAGATTGAAAACCGTACAACTCGCCCTTGGCCTTGAGCATATGAAACCAGGCGGCACCATGCTTGTTCTTTTCCATAAACTCGAATCATGGGACACGGCATGCTATATACGTACGTTTAGCGAGTTCTCTTCCGTCAGATTATTCAAGCCGAAAGTAGGCCACGCTACTCGTTCGTCTTTCTATATGGTTGCCAGTAATGTTCAGAGTCAGCATCCCAACGCTCGCCTTGCAGTTAAGAAGTGGAAAGAATTATGGCGCGCTGCGACCTTCGGATCGGAGGAGGACTTCATGGAAGCTTTTTGTGACGCCGGCCCAAATGCAGAGAAATTGTTAGAAGAGTTTGGTTCAGAGCTTGTTAGCCATGGTAGGGAGATTTGGCCTGTACAGGCGCATGCTCTTGCCAAGGCGTCTTACGTCAAAAGCTAGTGAACAAGTGTTTCTACAGGTGAGCTCACTGTAGCAGGGAGTATGGTGATTGAATGCTGTCTGAGTATCTGCCAAAACTAACGCAAGGGATAGTATAAGATAGATTTAGTGACGCTCCTAAACCAATAAATAGCTCCTAATTACATGAAGACTTAGCAGTACAGAGCGACAGATTCCTTCCTTTGAAATCGTCCTCCAGTAGGATCACACCTTCGAAAATCTTCCCCATGTCGGTCCTCGTGATTTCCCTGCAGTTCTGTCGAATCTTCTCCATGAGAACCTTCAGAAATTGAACAGGGCTTTTAGAGAATCCCGACCTGTTTACAAGAGTTCCACTGGCGTTGGGGAGGATGAACCCATCGGGACCTAAGCAAACAGAATCGTCTACAGCAGCCGAGGCCAGCCCAAGGGAATCACATACAGTGATATAGTCTTGAAAAGAATTCAGGTAAACCTGTCCCGCAAAAAGGTTAAGGAACGTAATCGAGTCCTCAGGCATTGTTGATTTGGCCATACTGCCTGGTATGCAGTACAGTTGAAGGCGATCAAGGGATTGAAACCCAAGATTGATCCAGGGTGCATAGAGATGAAGCGCGACATGCGAAGAGCTTTCTATGACAGGAAGCAGCTCTTCAATCTCATAAGGACTGGCGACTACAAGAGTTTGTGTGCCAGACTTAGTGCTGCCTGTCAGAATCCACTGCACGGAGCGCTGGAACAAATCTGAGTCATCGCTATGCCTGAAAGTCACTTGGACTGTCGTGGCAAAGTCTCGTGTGACCCAGATGTTTCGAGGAAACCTACCAACATCGAAGTGACGTGCTGCAGAGGTATCAGCTAAAGTTGTAAAAGCCGGTCTGAAGACATCAGTCTCTCCTGGGAAATAGGCACTTGAAACCCAGGTTTTCAAAGGCTGGGCAAGACTGTGTGTTTCTGGGTCAACTTTGGGCGGTCTTTCAACCTGCTGTTCTTGTTCAGTTTCAGGAGACAGCTCGCGTTCTTGTTCTTCTTGAAGGGACGATGTATGTAGCTTGGTCAATCCAAAAGAGTCGCACCGAGCCCGGAGCTTATCAACCGTAGGACCGTCGAGTCGGGTCCAAAGTGAGGATAGCCCCGCGTGGCCACTGCAAGGGCGGTAGCGTTCATCCAAGCTCAGGGCTTCGTTCTCAAGGAAATTCCTGGCCCATAAAGATCCCTCCTCTTGAGGTACTTTTTGATTCCAGAATATTCGTTGTCTACCAAAACGAGCACCTTGTGTGACCCAGAGTGGTATAGCTTTTCGTAAGTCGAGGCAAGTTTCTGTGATGGCCCAGCGAATGACGTCGGATACTGTGATATCACAGTTTCTTGAACGCTTTTTACTCTGCCTTTGTGCAATCTTCTGCTCAATTTCCCACGGGACACAAAACACCACAGACTGACCTTCTCCAAGCCTACGCATCCGCATGCAGGCTGCCATTGTTTCCACTTATCAGTAATATACACGAGGTTTTGTCGAAGGAAAAACGTACCTTGTACCAGCCTGTCTTTTGTCAAAGCGGTACCCAATGTGACCACTGCGCGATAGTACGTGGGAAGCTTCAGATCAGTTCCCCTTGTGTGAGCTTCGTCAAGGAAGACGAGACACAGATCGAGTTGCTCTGCAAATGGCGATGTCCGGAGTTCTTCAACCTTACCAAACCGATCGACAACAATGATTTCGTCGTGATCGCTGAAGCAAACTACAGCCTGGGTATCTGCTCTCCCCTCATAGAAAGCCAACCATTGCTTTGAAAACTCCAAGTTATTGAGATCGATGACTTGAGCTCCAACGTCGAGAATCACGCGAACTTCGGGGCTCATTTCCGAAACCATTTGGAGAAGCATCTGGCTATTCAAAGCAGCGCCTTTCATAGTTCTTGGCGTTAATGCTATAGTGTTTTCTGGCCGTAGCAAACATTCGAGCACTAGAGCGTTAGTATGCTTCTGCTCCGGAAGGTCGAGTTGGGCCATTCCGAGCGGCAATACATATCGAGAATCGTTGGTTCCACTAAATCCTGTCGTCGGGTTGATTTTCCTCTTACCGAGGTCCCACCCTGAGGCAGACAGCTTGTGTGGAAACTCCCTGGACTCTTTGGCAAAGACTAGATGACACAAGTAATAGTCTATAGTAGCTTTAGAGTATTGGATGCTCGGGAAAATCTTTGTTATGCATTGGTCGCGATCTCGTAGGTTCACCCCTTCCAGACTTCGGAAAGAATCAGGCAGTGCTGGGGCTGTCTTGACCCAGTCTTGATATTCGGCCTTGGCGTTATCAGATCTGGCGAGTAGTCTGAACGTAGAGAAGAGAGCCTCGTTACCCAAGCCACTATAGTAATAACTCAGACATGTGAGTGTGATCACAACATCAGGGTGACTAAACTCAGACCGGGGTGTTGGACTATCTTTCGCTCGGTATGGCACAGCTAATTTGGTCATTTTCTCTCTATGTGGATCAATGCCGTAATTGACTCTCCAGCGTTTTTGCCCAAACGCAAAAGCAAGGATACCTCCTGCAAAAAGGCCCCGAAGAAGTAAGATATGGCCTTTTGTAGTTTCGTCCCAGAATGTACTCTGCTCGACCATCTGGGAATCCTCACATGCAAGTTCCCACCGAGTGATGTAGCGAAAGACTGCAGCTCTCATATTTTGGGGCTGTCGTGCGATAGGAAGTCCCACCATTCCAGTTTCACAAATGGAACTGGCAGCGCGTTTGAGAATCTCTTGCTCGGCTTCAGGTTCAAGGAAGCGCATTCTTGGAAACCTCTCTGCCATATGATCGTCATACTCTAGCGATTGCACAAATTCCCCTTTGACGTCGCGTCCAAGCTTAGCAAGTAGAGCCAGAACGTTTTGAATAATAATCCAGCGGTCGGGGCTATGTTCAATTGGCCGCTGTTGGCCAATTGTGTAGATCAGCTCAAATTTGACACTGAAGTTCTCGTCACTCTCATCGACAATGTCCCTCGACAAATGGTCTAGGAATAGTCGAGTTTCCCCAAGCTCCTCAGCAGCTTCTTTGTTATCGTTTAGTTGGCATTCCAGTTCCATCAGCTGAAACGACAGGAGTTGTTCAGGCTGCACCATTAAAACACCGCCATCCTTGATGCAGTGTTCCATCAATTGGCGAATTACTTGTGCTCGGTAAGCGTCCATGCGGATATCTCGGGAGAAGGGCATTAGATAGACCGGGCGGTTCAGCAAACCAGAAAGTTTCGAAACTAGCATTTCATGCATCTGCTTTGCTTGTGGCTTTGCCACAATCACTCGTACTAGCTTGGAGCCATCGGCTAGAGCGGTAGCGACTATTGGGACGATGACGGTAGACTTTCCTTCACCCATATTCAGCTGCATGACGGCATTCTGATGGCCTGGAGGGTCGATCATCTGTCGGGCAATTCGTTGCTGGGTATCTCGTATCATAATCTCGCTTTCACATTCAAGCAATAGCCAGTCTGGATAATTTTGTGGGTCCCAAGTCTTGTTGCCGACGTTTTTGAGTTCGCGGAGAAGATCCACTGGACTGGACTGAAATCGTACGAGCCGTCGAGCTTGCTGGGCAGCGGTGATGGCAAGTCCGTAGCTAACTATAGCGCATCTCCATTTCTTAGGTAAGAAAACCCATTGCGAAGATTTTAGTTGCTGAAGGAACAAGACTGGTGCAACCCTGGGCAAGAAGCCTGACCGTTCGAGGATAGACTGCACTGTTCTAGGTACTTCGACGTTCGAAACGCGCTTGGTAGACTGTAAAGTCATGCTTACAAGCAATCTGTACATATCTGCTACCCGACTTTCGCAATTCATAAGATATTGTTCAAATATGGGTCCACATCTCGCACATTGTTTTTCGTTGAGCCTGGTATCCCCGTGGCCGTGTAAACTGGAGATGCTGTCTCGCAATTCACCCAGGTAGCGATGTTCGAACTCCAATTTCACTTTTGAATCAAGAGTTTCGACAATCTTAGCCAAGTTGTTGCTTGCATCACTGTCTTTCGTCGTTGTATGAATTAAGCCATCTAGGCTCAAGGCTGATATTGGATCAAATCGCGGAGCAGGTCCAGAGAACAGGTCCGTTATGGAAACGAATCCTGATGCCCGTCTTCCTGGATGGCTTGGCGGTATTCCAGGGGCAGCCCCGACGGCATCGACAACTGCAACCGGCAACAGGTCTAGGCGCAAAACCAGTGTATCGAGGTATCTCTCGAACTGTAAGTTCTCATACCATTGCTTCCATTTAGGTCTTACTGAGCTCATCACCTCCCCGACGTTGATATAGGTGCAAATTTTGGTCTGAACCGGAGTCGGTGTTGCCGGAGCCTCGCAAGGCCATTGTGAGCTGAGATAATGTCTGAAGTCTGCAATCGCCTGGGATTTATTATCATGATATACTTGCCTGCGCCTCTTTAGGGTAGCTTTGTGCTGTTCATACGCTAGCGGGGTCAAGTGAACTTCTGGAGAGCGTTCGAAAGCAGTGACCCAAGTGCCCGCTAGACTCTCGAGTTCTTGAATTTGAACATCATGTCCCTTTGCCAGGTCAAACTGAGTTTTGGGTGGCAAAGGCGCAGAGGTAACGGAAGGGGAACTGCCAAGCGCTAACAGCGCCTGGACAACCTGTGGGTCATATTTCTTGGAGTACGACATGGTCGCTGTCCAGACCATGAGTTCGAAATTATTGAGCCAGTTTTGTTTGCTCTGAAAAGTGTAGTGAAGCTGGCACCACTCAGATGAGAGAAATCTTTCAGGTCCTTGGAGCCATCTCGAATCGTAGAATAGTCTGGCTTTCGGCACTGCGACTTGCATCGAGCTTACAGTCGCTCTCTGTAGAAGCTCATAAAGGTGTAAAGTGAGGCCTGGCATGACAGGTTGTAGGAGAGCGTAGTGGCCACGAAAGACCCTGAATGCCATCTCTGCGGCACGAACTGCTCGGACTGACTGCTGCCCGCGGTCTCTTCCGAGATAAACAGTATCATGCATTGAAGTAAATTCCTCAGCCCCAAAGCCTGCAACACGATCGCGAGCGCTTCTGTTGATAGCTCGCTCGACCAAGTCGGCCGAAATATTTCTAGGAAGATCTGTAACTTCATATCCGGGATGAAGGAAACTTAGTTCGTGAGAGTTTGTAAGAATTTGCTGGGTGAGTGTGTGGAAGCGACCATCCTGAGATACGTAGCTCAAACTTGGAGACCATTCGACAGTTTGCATCACTCTCTTGTGGGATGGATAGAATGAGCGATCTGGGGATAGTCTACTTATCAGGCTTAGTCTCTCATGAGCACTGTTGGACAACACGCAAGGTGCTTGAATCTGGGCAGATGAAAGAATTCTCAGCGCTTCCTCAGCTCCTGTCCGATGAAGAAGATGGTCTGGAATAAAGAAGGATGTAAGGGCATGAATGTATGCTAGAAGCAATCTTGTCTCCATCTTATCGTCGGCCACGAGCCGTCGGAGGACGTTATCGATCTTGTATGCTTGTACCCGATGAGCAGTTCCATGAACAATCGTGACACGGACGTGATCCTCCATACATCCCTGTGCTGTTGGTCCATGCTCGACCTTGCCCTCTGGGATTATCACTGTTCTAATTGATGAATCCTTAATATCTCGGAGTATGAGCTTACTTGCAAGCCCGATCAGAGTCCCCAGAGATTGGTCGGTGTCAATTTTCATATTTCGAAACTGTCTAGACCGGATAATCGATTCACCAGGTTTCGAAAAGAACTGTAGCTGTAGGCCGGGAATCCGAATGTCAAGGACTTTCTCTTGGACACTATACAAAATGTGAATCCGTAGAGGTGCTTCAATAGGTGACATGATCGTTGCGATAGCCTGAGCTAGTTGACTTGAAGGAGGCATGAGGATTACGTTGGTGCAATGGTCGAGCTTCCAACCACTACCATCGCGCCTGAAATACCAGTTGGCCGGCTTATTTATGACCCAAACATCGCCAATGTCACAAAACTCAATGGTTTCAGTCGTGCGATTATACCAATGGACAAAATTGTCGACGAAGTGGTGCGGCAGTAGATCCCTCATAGTTCTTGAAGGAATCAGATCCAGAATCGAGCTACCCTTGTGCAACTGGACCAAGAGATCGCGACGTGTCTGATCACCCGAAAAGTCCTGCATACCGAAGTGGACTTTATAACCGCTAAACATCTTGGTAGCACAAAAGCACATGCCTGGCACATTGCTTGGTGCAACATCTAAGATCATAGAACCAAACAGCCTCTGGTAGTTTTCATGGCGTGTATACTCACGCGGCAGGCGTGATAAAGGGCAGCCATCCACTAAAAGTTCACCTGTGAGTGCGCTGAGATGAACTTGCAAGTGATTAGAAGTTGTTTTCATCCAATAAAAAGATGACGGGGAAAGCATCCATTTTGATGATCGGTAAAAGGTAGGCCATCGGCTTTTGATAGCTATATCCAGACAGTCATTGTTATGGTCGACAGCCTCCCGAACCAAGATTGGACAAGCGCGATGCATAGTGTGCAAAAATCTATCAAACATGATACTTTGGAGATGGTCATCTTTGTTGTTCGTCAAGCTAGAGTTGCTGTAAATGATGATTGAAACCTCAACGAGTATCGCTGCCTGTCTTGAATCTGCTAGGATTTGGGATAGCACCTCGTCGTCTGTGTTGAAAGATTCAGCGCAGATCAAGGCGACATGGACGACGATATTCAAGAACTCAGCCCGTTGAGCATCGTCCTTTGTTTCCTGTACCTTCTCGACAAGACGGAGAAGCCAGCTATAGGATATCTTGCGGCAAGTGGAAAGCAGCTCCTGAATCGGAACCGACAAAGAAAGATCGGCCAGGGTTTGTAGTCGGGTTGTGAGTAGCGTAAACGAACACAAGGATGTATGGGACTCCCAACTTTCTTTTATTCTTGAAACACATTGTGTGAGGCTGGTCAACATCTGCTGGCCGAATTCCGTCTTCAAAAGCCGTCGATGCGTAGGCCTTTCGACTTGGACAGCACCATAGGGGCCGGCTTGCATACTCATCTGAAGCAAGAAAATAGTTGTCTCAGGTCGGTTAAAATCAATTGTCGGCATGGCTAGTTGAACGAGGATACTCATCCACTGTATACGGTGCCCAAAAGGCAGGAGAGCTAAAGCCTTAAACTCGCCCAATGGCATATAATCGGGGCAGTCTGATTGACTGGCGATAACCTCATTAGGAGTCTGGCCATTAGGCTGAGCCCATGTTCGCGCGAGAAATCGTTTCAATACTTTTGCCCGACTAGGCAGCCGGAAAGTGCATTGGTCTGAAATTTTGAATGACGACCTGTGGCTAGAGATGAAGGTGCCCTTATCCCCGTCGTAAAATTGATAAATAAGACCATTGTTGAGACAAACATCTACCTCCGTGCTACGCTCGATGAATTTGTCCTTCCGATGGGTAACAACTTGAGGCTTTGCCTGGGATAAGAGTTGGACCCGATTTCTCTCGGGAACAAACCAAGGAGCAAGTCCTTGATATGATGCCAACGGGTACGAAAATTCGGGACGTGCCCCTAAAGACTCGTATCCTAGCACATCTTCAATGAGGAAAAAGGTGACATCACGCCATATGGAGAAAGGACGGGGAATTTCCAGCTCAAACACAGTTGATTGTGCTTCAAGGAGGTTGTCGGGCAAGGGCCACTCATGAACCGCGATCCGAAGGCCCTTTGCTTGTTGTTCAAGGCAACAGCGATTGCAGCTTGATGGTATATGTTCGTCATACACTAGATCGAACGAACGGACAGACACAGAATTACATACCATTCTTTCCGAACTTGCCATCAGATCGTCATACTTTTGTTCAAGACGACGAAACTCCTTGATCTTGTCTTGCCGACGCTGCGAAGCGCTTTTCTCTATCTCCATTTTCTTCGCCTGAAGCTTGGTAGACTTGACAAAGTACCTTACAGAAAAGGAGGATGTCTCTCCATAAGAACGAAAGATAGATGGTCGCCTATGTAACGCGGCAGTGCGCTCCCGTTCTAAGAGATGACTCTCCAGACGATGAAGCCTGGCCATGTCGTCTTTAGAATGGATCAAAAGTGCTTGCCAAACGTCAGTCGGCACCTCAGTCTTATACTCTTGTAGCATAGGATATTTGTGAATTGCAGCCCTGTCGATTGCGATCCAAAGTTCTCCAATGGTCAGGAGCATTCGTGATGCGCCCTCTGGACGCCTCGAGTACCAGTCTGCAGCGGTATTATAATAGCTGCACAAAGACTGTTGCAATTTTTCACAGCAGGATTCTTCCCCGATATGGCCTTTGATCCATTGACTCAGGTAATCTCTAATCCAGGTTTCAAACATAGCCAGGGCGAAGGAAGTATAATCCTTGTGGATATTGGTAGCGAGCAAAGGGAGATCTTGCGTGTCAAAAGTGGAAACACTTGATGTCGGTTCGAAGCTCGAGTTCTGGGTGGTTTTTTTGACGTGGAGAATTGCGAAGACGAACTCATCCATCTCAGGAACCGAAAAGCGTAGGTTGTCCTCCACCTTGATCTTGGAGAGTTTCTCCAGGTCCAAGGGTTTCTGCAATCGCGTGCAGATGTTTGTCCAACGTTGGTGTAAACAGGCAGAAGCAATTGAGACAACCGAGCTGATTTCTTGAAGCCATGGTCCATCTTGAGGTTTCTCAAGTTTACAAAGTCGTCTTGAAAGTTTGGTGACCATTATGTGAATCACCTCGCTTTGTGTCGGTTTGTTGTTGGCGATATGCAGCACTTGAGCCATAAAGAAGATCATGAATCTCTTGTACGTCTTATCCGAGCCATCCGCGAGGCGTTTCATGGTAAGATGCAGTCCAACGCGAACGAGAAGCCAGACCGGAGATCTTCTCCACGGAAGCTTACTCCTGCTCCACAGCACTTCCTCGCGGGTGTTCTTGCAGACTCCCTCGACAGTAATGGACTTGCCGATACCCCGAATTATGCTCGTCAAGAGTTCGGTCACAATACGCGGATGTGCCGTGTCTCTGTCTTCATCTTGCTCTTGCTTTGCTTTTCTAACCTTCTGCTGCACCTCCGCCACCGTTTGCTTGGCCATCTTAGCAAGTGTGTTGACCAGAACCTCCTGAAACTCGGAGTTTTCAAAGTCGTTAGGGGACAGTCTGGTTGCAGATGCTGGGAACTGGCGTACTAATCGACCTTTAGAGGTCATGACAGACTCGTTGGAAGGGGATAATTCGAAAGTCTCAAAACAAAATGAATTGTTCGTTTTGCGAATGAGTAGTCCCGCATTCTGAGCGGTGATATGAAATAGAGCGATGGGATCTGACATGTTCATGGTGAGCAGCTAATCGGAATGAAATATAAATGACATCTTACCATCAGCTGAGAGCATGTGTAAAGCCTCCTGTAGTCCAGCATGTCCCAAATATCCATCCATGTCTCTCGCGACTATCATGTTTTTTATCATAGAGATGCAAGCGGCAATGGCGATCTTTTCGCCAAACTCCACTTTCACCAAGAATTGATCGAGGCTATGCAGGACAAGTCCAACAAGGAATGATTCATTCGCTCCAGAGGTATCATCGTGGCCAGGTAATTTTGCCGGTAAAAACACATGGCGGAAAAGATAGCCAAATTGTTCATCAGAAGGAGATGTGTTGGTCATCGTGGCAGTAGCTCCAGTGGGCTGTTGGCGTGATTCCACGAATAATTTTCGCGTAAGATATAGGGAAGGAACTAAGGAAAATTCACAGAAGATCTCAAAAAGAGGCAGTTGATGGAAATAGACTTATGAGGTGTTTTCTTATGTTGGGAAAGAAAAGGTTGCGATACTGGTGAGTCAGAAACAATGGCGATTTGAATGATAAATACATGTGGCCCTTGAACTTCGGGTTTGTTGGTTGATCAATCATTGAATCTGTTTCATAACGATTACGCCAACTCTGAGCTGTCGGTAGTACTGCTAGGCCTCCCGCGTTGGTAGTAAGATCCACCCTGATATGATTGGTAACAGCCGACACGGTGAGACGCCTCATGACGTGCTCTACACCAGAAGCGAATCGATTAAAAGTCACAAAAATGTGTGTGTGTGGAGTTTTAGTGGATAATAGAGAGGCATCATGGTTGCCTTCCGTGACATATATTTGCTGCCATGCTGCTACGTAGCCCTAGCATTGTAGAACAACGAATGAAGCGAATTGGTAGGACTACAGATAATGGCCTGGCACTATTCAACACAAGAAAAGAGATTAGTTTTTGGTGAGCTGTTTTAGACATGTGATGTTTTTCTCAGTGCGGTGGCTTTAAGACATTCTGCAAGGTTGCCTCAGCCTGCCGTCATTGCCCACCGCATTGAGCAAAATCAATGCCGTATCGATATTCATCACATTCCAAAGAAATTGAATGCTAAAGTTTATTTTCCCACCTATTGGTAGGCAGTTGGTGCTATGAATGTTTAGTTCAAATTCAAAAAGTTCTCCCTGCTTTTAAACGCCACGAGTGTCTTACGAAAAGTAATACGTGGTATTATAAATATCCATCTGTATTTCACCATAACCAACGTATCATTGTCTGCCACTACTTATTGACTTACACTGCAAAACTTTACGAATTCTGACATTTCAGAGTATCCCATCGGATTAACGTGTGCCAGCAATAATGGAACTGAATGATGAGAGCATTGATATGATGTCCTCACCATCGGCCACATACCCTACACCAGCTCCTTCAGTTTCTTTAGATGTGTCTCACAACTTCCTCTGTCATCACACTTTCTTGGCATACAAGTGTTAAGAAAGTGGCCCTGTCTACACCAAAATCCTTAACAAGTGCACAACAAACGTTTCAATCTGCGCTTTGCGCAGTCGCAAGTCGCGGCGATGGCTTCGTCTCCGACGATCCCGCCTGTCGCCCCGGACCCCTTCGATTTAGGGGTCCACACTCCCGCTAATCTAAACCGAAGAGCCCGTGCAGCCCTCTTGCAGAACAGCCCCGCGGTCGTGAACAGCCTAATTGGTGTTTCACCCAGACCTGGGCGGACGGCCCAGACACCGTCCTCGCCACTCAACGCCGCCACCACTGCTGCAGCTACGGAAGGAGCTGAGCGTGCCAATCCCGCATCGACCCCTGAACAGCAACCAATCTCTATTATCGAATCGGCCAATGATCTCGCGCGTAAACACGCGGAAGAGTACAACGCCAAACTAATGGTCTTCCAGGCCCTATGCGCCAAGCTTGAAGAAGCCACCAAGCAATTCACCTCCGGACCGCAGCGACGTTTCGCTCAGAAGTTTGTCGACAGCGTCCTTGACGCCTGGAAACGAGATCCCACCAGCATCATCATCATCATCAACAACAACAACAGCACCGACAATCGGACCCACCTCATCGCCAAGGGCAACAAGCCGCCATCGCCGCCCCACTCCGACAGGACCTCCGCGTCTTCGTCCGTCTAGAAGCCGGAGCTCCGGCCAGGGCCCATAGCGGCTATGCCATCCGGACCCTGATCAAGGAAAAACTCGGCGCCGTTTCGGACAAGGTCCGACAGGTATTCCAGGTCAGATCGGGATGGGCAGTCCTGACTGCGGACCACGAAACACGCGATTTACTCGTAGAGAAGCAGGCCGAGTGGGCGGCTGAGCTGGGAGCTACGGCGGTAGAAACAAACAAGGAATGGCATACTTACGTGGTCTCAGACTTTCCCAGAAGACTGACCGACTTTCGCGGCAACGAGGTGGATAGTGACAGCGTTGTCAGTGATGAGATAGAAATCCAGACAGGGCTCAAGCCTGTTGACATACGTACTGGGAGACAGCTCTCGGATAACCCCCTGACCAAGACTCTACTCGTGTCCTTTCTGAAGCCCACCAAGAGGTTCTGGTCCCTCTTCGGCAGCCGAGCGGCCAGACTCATAGACAAGACTGATGTACCCAAGCAGTGCGAAACGTGCTGGGGCTACCACTTTGCCCGCAAGTGCCATAGACAGCCAGTCTGCCAACGCTGTGGCAAGACTGGCCACTCTGTAGACGACTGCGCTGCATGGGAGCAGTGCGTCAACTGCCTAGGCCCTCACCATGCCAGCCTTCGTACGTGTCCAGCTCGGCCGAAGAAAGTGCGTGGCGTCCTCCGCCGGCTCAGCAAAGAACAACGGGAACACATCAGAATAGTGGGCGCTGAGACGTACCGACAACGTCACTTGGATTCACAACCAGAACCCCACATAGAAATCCAACAAGACACGACCGAGCTGCTGAGGGACGATACCCCAGCAGACGCACGCCCAGACGCCCGAGACCCGAGCCCGGCCGCGTCAGGGGCTCCTTCGTGCATCATGGTGGCCACCGCCCCCAGGGCGGGTTATGAAATAGAGGAGCCCGAACATCATAGGCCAGGCTCACCGAAGAAGAAGCGCCGTATAATCCTGACCACCCGTACTCATGGCCATGACCAGGAATAGATACTCGCGGACACGAAAGAACGACAGGAAGCCGCTCAAGGTCTTCCAGGCCAACGTCGGCAAGATCCCTCCGGCTCACGACTGCGCTCTGGCATTGGCTGACTCGGAACGATATGACATCGTACTCCTGCAGGAGCCATGGTCAGCTCATACGAAAACTCGGTGTCTGACCAAAACGCACCCGGCATACGACACATTCACGCCCGTGGACATGTGGAACAGTAACGAGACTAGGCCTAGAGTCATGACATATGTCCGACGAGACCCGAGACTTCTCGCTGATCAGATTCGACCCTTCCAGACTCGTGACATTCTTTGGATCACAATTAATGGCCTGACGATAGTCAATTTCTATCGCCAGAACGACGAGGGGGACGCCTTGGGCACGCTGCTTCGATGGCCTGTCCCAGTACGTTGCCTCGTCGCTGGCGACTTTAATGCTAGACATCGGAGCTGGCAGTCAGGCCAGACTATGGACCGCGGCCAAGTGATCGCAGACTGGGCGTCAGAGAACGACCTCGATCTCCTCAATACTCCCGATATCCCGACAAATCCGCATGGCAACACGATTGACCTTGCCTTCACTAATATGCCACTGGCCGAAGCCACTGTGGAGGACCATCTAGCGACCAGCTCTGACCATTTCACGCTCAGTCTGACCGTCCCTGATATCAAGCCCACCCCGTCACAGCCGGGCAAGATCCGGGTGACAACAGAAGATGAGCTAAAACGATTCGTCGAGATCGTAGAACTTGGAGCCACGGACATTCCGCTCGCAGACTCGACGTCCGCGGAGCTGGACAATCTTGCGACTTCACTTGTAAATCTACTAACATCGGCAGCAAAAGCAGCGGGCCGACCCTCACGGAAAGGTGGTCGCCCAGCCCCCTGGTGGACAGAGGAGTGCGCCTGCGCCGCGGCCACATTCCGGGCCATTAGAAGGAGTTACCCCCTCGGCTTTAACCAGGATGTCCAGATGGCCAAGAGAGACCTCTATCGTGTGGTCCGTCGAGCGAAGAGAAAGTATTGGCGGGAACTCATCGATAGCTTCTCCAGCAGCAGTGCTCTCTTCAGAGCTGTCCGGTGGCTGAAGTCCCCAGGGCCCTTCCAACCGCCTCCCCTGCAGGTGGACGACATTGTATACGAAACTCAGGTGGACAAGGCGAGCGCACTCCGCAGAGCTCTACTAGAACGCCGAACTCTAGATGATGATATTGCAGACCCCTGGACATCCGTCTCTCCCCCCAGATCGATCACATTCTCGCCGGAAGTTTCCCTAGACGAAGCACAGTATGCGACCATCCATACAGGTAATACCTCTCCAGGGGCAGATAATATCACCGTCGATCTCCTCAAAGCCGTGTGGCACGTCGTGGGAACGCACATCCGTCGCTTGTTTGACAGATGCCTCTCCACGGGCCATCATCCAAAACCATTCAAGGAGGCAGAAGTGGTCATGATCGCGAAGCCTGGTCGACGAGACCTCACAAAGCCAGGGGCCTGGCGACCCATCTCCTTGCTCTCCTGTCTCGGCAAGGGGCTGGAGAGATTGATCGCTCGTCGTTTGGCGTGGGCAACTGTTCACTATGACGTCCTCCACCCACAACAGGCGGGCGCTCTCCCCAAAAGGTCGGCAACAGACCTGGTGACCGCCTTGATCCACGATATCGAAGAAGCATTCGCACGCAACAAGGTGGCCACCCTGGTCACGATGGATATCCAAGGTGCCTTCGACACCGTCATGCGCAACAGACTGGTCTTGCGTCTCCGTGAACAGGGCTGGCCCGACCATCTCGCCAGATGGGCCGAGTCCTTCATGAAGGATCGTTTAGCCCGCGTGAGGTATCAAGATACCCTCACGCCCTTCGCTCCTCTCCAGTGTGGCCTGCCTCAAGGCTCACCAGTATCGCCCATCCTCTTCCTGCTCTACACCGAGCCAATCTACCGACTAGGCAACCTTCAGGGCCGCTTCGGCTACGCAGACGACACGGCCATCCTTTCTATAGGCGACACAATAGATGAAACCACTGCCGTGGCCTCCAGCTCCATCGACGAGATGGTTCGATGGGGAGCAGCAAATGGCGTTTCGTTTGACCCGAAAAAGACCGAAGTCATGCACTTCTCCCGCAGCAAACTCAGGACCACGCCGGCTATACGCCACGGCGATGTCGAGAAACACCCCGAGTCAGCCCTACGCTGGCTCGGCATCTGGCTTGACAGCAGGCTGTCGTTCCGCGTTCACGTCGAAAAGTGGGCGGCCAAGGCGCATGCCGTCGCCTATCATCTACGGGGTCTCGCCAACACGATACACGGCCCTCTCCCAAGCGCCGTCCGAAGTGCCGTCATGGCTTGTGTCGAGCCGGTACTACTGCATGGATCGGAAGCCTGGTACCCGGGCACCACCAGACCGCGATGGAATCAGCCTAACAAAGACACGCCATCTAGCAATCAGCATCTGATCCAGAGAATGAACAAGGCCTTACGCCAGTCGATGAGAGCTATACTGCCCGCCTGGAAAACTACGCCCATCACCATCCTCCATCGCGAGAGCGAAATACCACCCATCGACCAACTCTTGGAAAAACGGCGATGGAGATTCTCCGCGCGGCTCAAATCACTCGACGAATCTCATCCTCTTGTGCGGCGGACGTTGCCACCGCGTCAGCCTATTTACCACGACCTCATCAAACGCAGATACCAAGCACAAGCAGAAAGCAGCTTCAGAACCCGTCTCCGACGTACAGATGAGCTTCTGACACCTAGCACCCGCCCTAAGCTCCTCCAGAAACGCTTCCAGAAGGAAGAGATACCACCGCTGCAAACAGCATCAAAGGAGAAGACAGCCGAGACTTTCCTCCGCTGGGTCAAGTCGCTTGACGCGCTCACCTTGGTCGTCTACTCGGACGGCTCTCTGTCCGAGAAAGGGGTTGCCAGCTACGGCTTTACCATTCACCAGGACAACTTACCTATCTTTGACGCATCAGGTCGCCTCGGACCAGCTGAGGTCTTTGATGCCGAAGCCAGAGGAGCATTAGAGGGCCTAAAAGCAGCCCTGAATCTGCGAGAATCAGTAACGCAAAGCATAATCATATGCCTAGACAACCTCGCGGCAGCTTCATGCTTGCAAGGCACACCACCCGACTCTTCTCAAGACGTCTTCCTTGAGTTCCAGGCTCTAGCGGCATCGCGTGGAGCCGTCCAGGTCCGTTGGGTGCCGGGACACACGGACATACCTGGCAATGAACAGGCCGATCGACTGGCGAGAGCAGCATCTTTAATGCCCGACCCAGAAGACGCACGACCAACCCTGGCGTTCTTGCGGAAGGTCGCAAGACAGAAGCCAAAAGAAGCATTCGAGGCATGGTGGTCCACTGCCGCTCCTGAGCAGTACAAGAGACTCAATCTGAAGGCGACCACAAGCTGTCCGCCGGAGCTGTCGCTCCCGCGGGCAGCCTTGCACCATCTGCTGGCAGCGAGGTCCCTTCACGGGGACTACGCCGCATATCACGAAAGATTCGACCATGGCGATGCACGCCTGCTCTGCTCCTGCAACAGACGCAAGGCACCGGACCACATCTTCTACTGCCGGAAAGTACCGCCGCGCCACCGTATGAGGCTTGCACCCTCACCGAACGCAGCGGTCAACCTCGCAATAGGAAGAGACTTCACCAAGTTTGTCAACTTGTCCAAGAACAGCGCGTTCTTTGGAAAGATCTGCCCCCGCTATTGAGCGAAAACAACTCGAGATGCACTCGCATCTCCTCTCTTCTCTCCTTCTATATGCATTTCTCTTGTTACCTTTTCGCCTCTCTTACTCATTCGCGGCCAGGCGAAGAGCGCCATCGCGCCCTCCATCTGGCCGTGAACATCTTGCGACGGCCTCGAGCTGCCGCGTGAACAGGCTGATCTCAGCCTTCCTGATATCAGGCTCTAAAAGCGGCTGCGATATGCCGGCCGCGCCTTGTCATCCCGCTGACGGGTAGCAGGCTCGATAGGATGCGCCATCTGTGCCGATGATATGCTGGATAGAGTGTGATTTACTGACGCGTCTGCAAAAATCAGGATCTGAGGAAAGACTAAGTTCGCGCAGCGAATGACTAATCATCCTCGTAGCCAATGGTATTTTTGTAATTAGCGTATAGACAGACCCGGATTCTCTAGCTCAGCACGTCCTTTGCCCCAGTAGGGGACTTTTGGGGCCTATGGCCCCCCGGACGAAAAATACACATAACATAACATAACATAGATGTGTCTCACGACTTTTATAATATGTCACCTTTCGATTCTGTGCCAACGCCGAACGCTTGGTACATAATTCGCACCACACACTCAAGCAAGAAGCGTTATCTGTCAGTCGTTAGTGGCAAGGTGTGTTTGGAAGATAGCCCCCACCCTTGGGGAGGTTTTTGGTGGCGTTCCACCAATTTGGACGGCTGGATCGGATTCTTCGAATTCACAACGGGAAGATATCTAGGGCACGATGGGAAGGGCAACATTGTCGTAAAGGCTCTCTCTCAGGGAGAAAAAGAACGCCTTGTCGTTTCGCATCAGCCGAAGGGTGGCTACCATTTGTCGATTTTCAAGGAAAGTACGGATGG
Source organism: Fusarium siculi (assembly GCA_019843635.1). Classification (NCBI taxonomy): domain Eukaryota; kingdom Fungi; phylum Ascomycota; class Sordariomycetes; order Hypocreales; family Nectriaceae; genus Fusarium; species Fusarium siculi. The sequence goes on from JACDIX010000154.1 coordinate 22,095, forward strand.
CCTTCAAGTACCGCGAAACGTCTTGCGACCATTGAGAGAGGACAGCAAAGCGAACCTGCTGTTGCTTGAGATGAAAGGACAAGCGGCTGTGTGGGAATATTGTAATGTCGAGAGCCCGCAGCGGTAAAATTTAAATCGTTAAACAATACGAATCGCAGTACAGTCATTCAATTGCTGAAGGCGAATGATCAACCACTTAACGATAGGGATTTTTCATTTGTCACATAATGGCAAAGAGGTGCCTGGGGCTTAGATCATTCAGGGTCATGGAATATATTTAGTATGAGACAACCTTGTCTCACGTTCCTTAATGATACTTCTCTAGACCCAATATATTCCCACTCACTTGACCCTAAGATCAGTGACGAGAAGCTTGAGTTCCTGTATCGGCAGATGGCGAACATTATCCTTCAGCTCTCTGCCCTGTCTTTTCCCAAAATTGGTTCCTTGGTTGAAGCAGGGCATATCTCTATAGCCGGAAGACCACTCATGCCGAACATAAACTCCATCCTTGATCTTACGGGCTCTCCTGCCAGTCAGTCTTTTCCCCGGCCTAACCCACATATACAATACATCTCAAGACTGGTATTATGCAATGGCTCACATGCATCTCATTCAGCTGACATTCCAACAAAGTAATGCTGTTGAGGATGAGGATGATGCTCGCGATAAATACGTTGCTCGCCAGCTATTCCGACACCTCGCATCAGAAGGGCATCTCGACTCCATAATCTCCTCAATGTAATGGTCGCTTCTAACCACCAATTATATGTTTAAATTTTGCTTATGGAACTGTACATGGGTCAGCCGACACGCGTTTCGTGTTTTGGTTTTCTGATTTCATTAGCGTGGCGTGAGAAACGCAGTGCGTTTCCTTCGGGGAAAGTATGGGGCGAAAATGCTAGACGGTGATTGGTCAAAAACAGGAAACGCAATGCGTTTCTGCTAGTAATTCTTGAGTAGGGTGTAACGATATTTCGTAAGCAGTCTCTTTGAGCTCGGACCATGCTTCCGTCTCGACACCAATTCGGATGCATCTTTTATATATTTTCTAACCAGATGTGAATTAAAAATGGGTTTATGAACATAAATCACTTGAGTACTTTCTTTTCTATCGTTTGATGTAAGAATTATGGGATGCATTGTGGTGGTTGAATTTTGACAAAATAAAAAAGCCTCTGTCGACTACCCGCGCGAATTCCACCAACACCTCCCAGAACTCGAGCCTGGGGGGAGCCGGATTCGCATGTCCTATTTGGTACAGTAGGGCAGGCCAGGCTGTCTATCCTCTTCTTCATCCCACAACAGCCAAGTATTCACTACTCTGAGGTTCTTTGAGAATGCTTAAAGCTTTCTCCAAATCGCTGATCTTCTTTTTGATCCGGCTGCGGTTTCTCTTCGTGGCCTTAGACTCACCAGCGATACGGTCAAGATCTCCGTTGTCCAAGCCCAAGACCCAATCCTGCGTAAACACCTTAAGAGGGCTTCCCGGTCCGTGCAGCAGATGATAGTTCACAGCAAGCTGGAAAATGTTGTCGATGTAGCGATCCCGCGCCAGACTATAGTAAGCCCGGAGAATATCATGTACCTCTTGTTGCAAGTACTCAGCATTGCTCTGCGCCTTGGTTACACCAGGGACATCTCGCAGATTGACCATATACTGGACCTCGCCGTACTGCTTAGTGTCCTTCCTTGCTGTTGCGTAAAGAAAGCCCATTAAGCGCTGGCCTTTCGTCTCTGCAAGGCTCTCGTTGAAGCGCTTGTTGAGCGTGTATGGCTGCTTCTGTTGATCAACGTGGATCAAGAGCTCCACCTGTTCCAGGGCTCTCCTATAGCCTGGCAAGAGACTGATGAGAATCTCTCTCCACAACTTTTGATAGATCTCTTGATCTCGACAGATCTTGCCCAGTATAGCCTTGATGAAGCGATGGACCGTGAGGATCACTCTGTTCATATAAGTCTCTGTAATAGCCTTCCATTTGCGAGATTGTTCCGCAAAGGCGGCGGATATAAGGTGGGCGTTGAATGTTCCGAGATCGAGACCCCTGGACCGGAGGTAGACGTCTTTAATCCATGCTGCCATGTTGTCGTCTGGGCTAGTGATGTCACCAGGAAAGGTAATGATATCACCAAGCTCTGTTAATTCCTGTTCCGTACCCTTATCAACATTCGCACTGTCGATGAGTTTCTGTATAGGTCGAATATGCAAATCGAGGGCTGACTCTTCTGTTTCTCCAGCTCCATTTAACTTATCCTCAAAATCGCATTCCTCGCTTGCAAATTGTGGAATGTATCGGGGGGTCTCGAAGTTTCTTGAATGAGCTCGCTTGTGAAACTCAAAACAGAAGACCTCTGTGATATTCACAACTTGCGTGATCAGACGCAATTTCTCCTTTTCAAAGATCTTACTTGCGTTATAGTCCGCTGATAAGGCTGATCTGACGTGTTCTTGGAACTGCCCGGCAATTCGACTGAGAAATGTGCGCTGTTCTCGATGATTCTGACGGGGTGGTCCCAGCTCGTCCAGCTCGTCATTACAGGTCTTTAGTTGTTGGTCGATGTCCGCCATCATCTTAGGGAACTCCCTCGTAGAAATATCCCACAAGAGGCATCGCAGCTGTTCCTTTAGCGCCGAGATGCCTACTCTGTCAGGCGGGAGCTGATTCCAAGGGTAATTCACGAAAGTCTGTTCGAGTTGATGATGCTCGACTTTTGCATCATCAGCACCGCGATTGCGAACGATGTAGTAGCCCAGGGTGAGTGGCCTTCGCTTCCCTTGGACAAGATCGCAAACTGCGTCTTGAGCACCCTTTTCAGTGACCAAATCGGGCTTGGTGAGAATACCTAGGGTACGCTCTCCATTCTTGTCGAACTCTTCCGCGAGTTGTAGGATCTCTTGGGTGGCAATGTCAACATTGCTCGGCAAAACAGCCAGGATGATCGTGCGCTCGTCTTTAATGTACTTCCGGACGAGGTTGTTCACCATTTCCATGTCATCTTTAGTAGTCCCGTCCCCAGCAACGCGGAACATTCCAGGAACGTCAATAATAGTTAGAAGGTCCTCCTGAGGACCATAAATTTCCACTTTCAGAACGTCTTCACTGAAGATGGCCCCTTGACCTTTTGATAGGTCTGATCGTAAGCCCATTTGCTCGTGCGCCTTGAAGTCAAATGTATTAGCCAGGAGGCAGAGCAAAACCGCTGATCAGTATTCAAGATAGATATTACCTTCTTCATGATATCAGTAAAATGCAGCCGGAATTCTGAGCTGCTAGACTCAGTACGGCGAAAAGCTTCGAGATGCTTCCGATGGTCTTCAGAAGCATTAGGCCCTGGAATAATGCTAATGTTAACTGACTCAACATCTTGGCGACGGGAAGAAATCTGAGTAGCGTGGCGGGTGCAGAGCGTCTGGCCTCGAAGGAAGGGAATCCCAGTTACGCTTTCTAGAAGAGATGATTTTCCAGAGCTTTGATCTCCAACGACGACAAGCTGCGGCGGTCAGTATTAAACCCAGAAGCTGCGAGCACGCGTCAATGAAAGATTTGGATGCCCTACCTGCGGTAAGGCTACGTGCTGAGCGATATTGAGATCGCGGAGCCTATCTATCTTGTCAAGCAGCTGGGGGTCAGACAATTGCGGGAGTTCCTGCAGAATAGTCATGTTCAAGGCCAAATGTTGGAATGATTTCAGGCTTAAAAGGACTATTTGATGAAGCTCAGAGGTTTTGGAAGATGTATTCACGTGCAGTGAGCTGAAAGTGAGTGAAGGCGTTAGGAAAACAAATGTTCAGAATTCGGAAATGACTGTTGCCTTTATAGATGAGCGAGAGCTACGGGCACCACCCAAGGACTCGACAGCGGGAGCATCAATGCATCTTGACCTTCAGTTTGGCCTCCTGTATCCGACAAATAAGATGGATTGGCTCAATTCGCTTTGAGCTAGGATTGATGCGGCACCATTCAGTTGCAGCAATTACTGTTGCCTGGAGTTTTCGGAAGCTTGAAGCCTATAGGCTAATTTTGAGGCTATCAAAAAGAGTCTGATACTACATTCCTCCGAGCGTGGCCAATGCACAAGCATGCCTCAGACAGCCGACCTTTTTTATTGGCCAGAATTGAGGTCAATTAGGCAGTGAGGCGCTAAGCACGTTGGCCAAATAAATTCCTCTCCCATTGACGTGCTTTATTGGTGCTTTTTGAGGCTAAGCCCCCACTATGTGGGAACGGATTGTATACAATTCAGGCGTGGTGCATACCAAGGATCGAGGCTCACAATTAGTCCCGGATTGATGACCATGCAAAAGAACCGTCTGCGTAGATTTCATACCTATGTTGAGGCCTTAAAAGACAGGGTCAGCATTACTGGCTCTATGGGTTCTACTCAGGATCAAGCGGGCAGTTCAGACATTGCTTATCCTCCCTTACCGGCGACCCCATAATATTACCGACACAGTCCTGGGTTATCAGACAGTAACTCAGGACTACAATCACTTCAACTTCTTTTACTTTTATTTTAAGACAAGGAGGCGGGTCTCCTGCACCTGCTAAGCAGGAGGCCCTCCCCGGCCTGAGATCTGTCAAGCAACGCGCCTTGGTACCCAAGAAATTTCAACCAGGCCAACTCCTCTCCCTACGAAAACAGTCTTGATCCCTCAGAACACTCGTCCGAGAACCCCAGGGCCTTCATCGACAACGAGTTTGCGATAGATGATGCGCGGACGTCTCAGTACCTTCGCCAGAGTCTCTCTTCGCATTCAACTGATGTTGATGCTGCATCTGGGTATTTCTATGCAGACGACAACTCTGAAGCTGTCTCTACAGGGCCAAGAACTGGTCTATACTCGCAGCAAGACACCTTCTCAGGTAATACGCCATCAAGCGTAAACAATTATACGAACGATACACCATTCTCCCCCATCCCAGATGATCGCCATCCATGGGGTCCTTTTCAGGAAAATACCATCACCCCTGGTATGAATTATTATTCATTACCACAATACCAAAGCCCTCAGGCTGCTCGTCTGCTTCAATGTGTTGAATGCGGAAAGACCTTCGGGCATTCAACAAGCCTCAGCCGCCACAAGGATACCCACAATAAAGACAAGAAATATTGGGAATGCACTGTCAAGGGCTGTAAAAAGGCTGGTAAGCATTACAGGAAGGATAACTTCAGGCGACACTGCATCAAAAAGCATCCTGGAGTGAGATTGAGAGATTTTGGTCTACAACAATGACTGCATAGTTGATTGTTATTTTTCTCTTATTCCACCATTTGACTTCAGCGAAGGATCTCTTAGGGTTGAGATTCTATCTCAAGTGTTGTTTAATGGGGCATAACGAAAAGGAAAACAGTTGTAGCTATCCATAATTTATTGCTGCGTCTTTCTCTCAAGGTCGTCCCAATACAGTCCTGCGTAATTTCTGACCAACTCATCAGGCCTTATCTATGACTTCAGTGCGCTTCCGAAATCACAGCAGCTAAGTGAGCTAGATAGCTCGGCAAGTTGCAGGCTTATGTTATGACTTCATGCTTCAACCTCAGTGATGACGGTTACTTAGCACACTGAGAACAATCTAGGAACGGCTCAGACCTTGAAAGACGTGTTTTACTCTTGTCGTCCGGTCAGGTCATCGAGCTTATCGCTACATTAGAAGGAAACCATATGCCAGTGGCTCGGAGTACCTTCCTTAGGCCTGATAAGAACATGATGGAAAGTTACAGGCCCTTACAACCTGAATTGTACCAAAAGAAGCTTGAAGATTCATGCGGGTTTGGAGCCCCTTGTGGGATCCTTTTTTGATTGAGTAAAGGGAGCTTTAGCAAGCGCCTCCGCCTGCACTTTCCATACACATCTTCCTAGATCCACAAGATCAGACCCAAACTCATCTAGCAGTTGTTCTGGGCTCAGTTCGCTTTCGTGTATCACACGAGCATGACAATCTTCGGGTTCGAAAGTTAGTACTCTCCAGATCGCTTTCCACTGCTCGATAGCCGCAAGGGCCTCTGGGTGCTGGGTCTCGATATTGGTAGCTATCAGGTAGAAGGATGAGCGCGTTTGATGGCCGCGTTTCGGCTTGCATAGCTTGATATTTGAAAACTTGTTAAATCGGTTCAAGATAGTCACGGTATCCCAGGCCTCAACCTTGTGTAGTAAAATGACCATAGTGCCACCCGGCTCGACATGCTCAAGGCCAAGAGCCAGCTGTGTCGTGGTCAACCTGCGGGCTTCGCAATCCTTCTTATTCGGATCTTGTATGTGGTTTCGCAATGTCGCACCATCGCAGATGACTAAACCAAAACGCCTATCTGGTTCGAGTTGTCGCGATTGGAACTTACGTCCGTCCGGGTGATCCCTACAAATTGTTTCACATCCCATGTCTTCGGCTAGTAAAGTGATGTCGAGGAGCCTTCTTTCGACTTTGATGCTATCGGGTAATAACACACGATGGCCACCTTGTTCTTCCGGCAGACTGAATGCAAGTGCCCGAGCGTCGGGGTTGTGCCTCAAGGCCACAGCCAGAAAACCGCCTGGAGCCATGCACCAGTCGAGAATACTAGGTATATTCCCAGGTGTTGCCAACACAGTGAAAGCTTGGCATTCTTTATGAAGTCCTTGACCAATGTTCTTCATCAGCCTATAGAAAAAAGCAGCGGTCTTGTCACTGCTTTCATCCGCTCTGCGTCGTTGCTTGCGAAAAAAGGTGTCGCCCTTAGGGTTATTCCATCCCTGTGACACTATTCGTGAGCAGTCCGAACAAACTATGGAGAAAATTACATCAAGCATCACTTACTTTGACTCTAAGTATGGCTAGTTCGCGGAATTCTCTTGCAGCATCCAACAAATGTGTAGCGATAATGAGACTCTCGGCTGTATCCCACGGATATTCACGGGATAAGTCATGAGGGCCCGGGATTTCTCCCCCATGTTGCACCAAGTCATTCATAACCGGTGACATGCTTAAGCCATGCTATGTTCCAGCCTGATCAATAGACTTTCAGAAAGATCTAGAAATGGCTGGCCTTTTATCCAAATCAATAGGTTAGTAACAATGCTCGAATTGCCAACAAGGTTTGGCACCAGTCATCAAACTTTTGATAAGGGTAATGCATAATATCCCCTTGAAGTGCAGCCTATGGCAGAACGTCAACGAGTCTCTGGGCTTTGATCTGGTTTGTACAAGGAGGCAACTAACCACACTAAGTCATCCTGAGAAGCATACGGCATCAAGTTGACGTGGCCGCTCGTCAGCCAGATTCCGTTCCCTATGCCAACCGTGCGCACCGACCCCCACAAACCTGAAATTCGATACGTATCGCCTCGCCACCTCGAATATGATACTTCAAGGTTCTTCCCACTAGATACTAGACGATCTTTACCGGGGCGGGCCGCTCTAGGCGCAAAGAATTGAACATTGAGTTAAGGAACAGCATGGGCTGGCTGGTTGTCCGGACTCTTGGCGCTCGGTCCTGTCATAATCGACATGCCAAGCGGCACATGCCTTCAATCGAACTTGTTGCCTCCCTTAGTCCTACGTGTCTCACTACCCCACCTTACTAGGCGCTCAATCAAATACGGATTTGATATCTTTCGCGAGTCACACAGCATAATTCAGAGATGACTGCAGCCGGCAGCCGCGACCTGTTTATTATCCATGGAGGTTAAAGGTATGCCGCCGATTCTATTTTCATTCATGCCCAATGCGGCCGAGTAACCAAAAATTTGTATTTCGACGAATCATAATGTGATTACCCTTATCTCAGGCTGCACACCAAATGGTCATGTGCATCAGCTACGTGGCCAGTTGCCCACCATTGACCCCATGTGCCCGGACTAACATGTGTCGAAGTCTGCCTTGTTCAACCCAGCGAAAGGTCTGTTGTGGCTGCAGCCGGTCAGGCTGACCTCCGACAAGGCCCACAAAGAACCCGAAAACGGCTGTAAAGAGTCCTTATTACAGCTTGGTCCGCTGCAGGCTTGTATAAGTAACTTTAAACACCACTATAATTACTATAATAACGATTGTACCCTAGCATTCTCTCCCGTGGCGTACTGGTTATGTGCAACTGTTACAAAATGCAGTTTTTAATCACATGAGGTATCATCCAGGAGGCCTTAGGTGAGACATGCTGCATGGATGCCTGGGCGCCTAAGTCTTGAATCAGGCTCTTCAGGCAAACATCATCTGCACAAGAATAAAGAATTTTAATTTGTTAACGTGAGACTTAGGTGATAGCTCATTAGATGATAAGCTTGGTTCGTTGGATGAACTCGGTGAGCGTTAGATTGCATCACTCCTAGTCAAGTTTCAGTGGCTTGGACGAATCTATTTTTATCTCTCATTACATCATATCATTTTGTCTGTAACTATAATCTGGGTTGTTGCTTCATTGCTATGGCCACTTGTCTTATAAGTATGAACTACCCTCTTCTCAGGCGGTCAGTGATTCATCAAAGCATTGAAAATGAAAGATACGGTTTTTGTTGACACTCAGCAAGGTGTATCCGACCTCGTTGACTGGATATCACTCCAGGATACCTGGCTTGGAGACATTCAACCCCCACTTTATATCGACGCCGAGGGAGAACGCCTTGGCCGGGATGGGAAGCTTTCACTCTTGACAATCTTGGTCTATCCTTCACAATTTCTGGCGCGTCCCCATATCATCGACATCCATAACCTGGGAAATCTAGCCTTCTCGACAGTCGGGGGCAGCGGAAAAAGCTTGAAGGATATTCTGGAATCTTCAAAATTTATCAAGGTCTTCTTCGACGTCCGAAACGATTCAGATGCACTACATTTCCACTATAACATCAAATTGGATGGCGTTCGAGATGTTCAGCTTATGGAGAATGCTCGTAGGAGAACCACGAACTCTAGGAAGTTCTTAAGTGGCCTTGCAAAGTGTATTGAAGAATCTTTATATGGACCTGAAAGGGATCAGTGGAGGCGTAGCAAGGAGAAAGGAGAAAAGCTCTGGAACCCTCAAAAGGGAGGCTCTTACAGTGTCCTCAACATACGACCGCTTCCGGCAGAGCTTATTGAGTACTGCATCGGCGACGTTCAACACTTACCAATGTTGTTTGAAAAGTACAAGTGCGGAACAGACCGTTGGAAGGGTCTAGTCGTGAAAGAGTCACACAATCGTGTTTTGGCCTCTCAAACCGCTCGGTATTCTCCTCATGGTACAGACAGGGCGTTAAGCCCCTGGACTCCCGAACAAAACAGAATGCTTGACACATGGGCTGAAGTGAATCCACAAAATGATTATTTTGGGCACTCTGAGGATAACGGGACGGATGACCCCTGGGACGACCCATGGGACCGTCGGTGGAATAAGGAGGATGAGTGGGATGATGGGTGTGACAATGATTATGAGGACTGGACAAGGGCGGATTGGGAAGGGCCTCCCTCTTGAGTTGTTGGTGACTGCTACTCACGTTTGCCAGTAAAGAAATCCATCGCGGGGCTGGCGAACCCTTTGTCATCCTTATACAATATGAGTGTAGGAGAAACTCGTCATTGGATCACTATATCCTGAAGCTGATAGAAAAAGAAGAAGATGGGTGCATGATGGTTGTGCAGATTTAGTTAAAGGCATTGTCATGGTACTACGAAATTATGAGGCAAATAGTGTCTTTTTCTCCTCTATTTAACCTTATTTTATCTCATTGAAGGTTTGCCCATTTTCAATGCCTGGCAGCTCCCTAAAATACCTGTCGCTAAAAAGGTAAGGATGAATTTCAATGCAGGATTCAGATTACAAATTTGAACGATAGTAGTGATTATTTTAATGACGTAGTTACTGATAGTAAGATGCGAATAACAATTATGCTTCGATCAATAATTAAATCATTCAGTCGTATGATATAACCACCCATAGTCTAGCACTTTATGCGAAGGGACGCGTCGTGTTCTGAGCAAACCCCTGCCAAGTCCCTGCCAAACCCCTGTTTCTTTCAAATCAACTCTACACCCTGGCAAAAATCAACCCTACTAGGTTTAAATTGGGTCAATAAAATCAACTCTACTAGAGTTGATTTGGTCATTAGTTACTAGGGCTGATGACCATTACAATAAGTGATAGGGCTCGTGGCAAGGAACTCGATACCATCGAACTGGATAATCCATTCCTGGGGGTACTTGATACCTGTGTGCGGTGAAACCCGGACATTGGTTGTTGAGGCGGAAAGGTTTACTGGGATGACAGTATCCCGGCCGTCGAGAGCTTCTTACAATTGCAAACGTCTTTTGGCTGTCTATTCGATCCTCTCTTTTCCAGACAGCCATGAGTGAGATGCCCAGCCAATCTGATTTCTTAAAGTGTAGCATGATCCAGTCAAACGAGTCCTGAAGCGAACAGAATTGTCTATCATGCTATGAAAAGGATTTCTTGTTGTTGGATTATGCGGGGATGCTGACTGCAGTTAACAATTCATTGTCATTGTTATTATTATTTTCTCCTTGTAGTCGAAGGGCCTTTGAGGCCTTATATCTTCGACTGATTCTTTCTAGGACTTGAGTCCTAGAGTCCTAGATGACAGTACTACGATTTGAGTTTTAGGACATTAAACTTTAACTTTAATCTTGAACCTTAATCCTGAAGTTGAGGGGGAACCATCAATTATTCCAACACCTAATAGATAGTCTTTGTTCCATGCTGGTTTGGGCTTTTTTGCTGTAGCCGCAATGATGCCGAGCGGCCGGTTGTGAAATAAGCGAGACCATCCTGTATGTCGCAGCCACGGAGTTGTTTCGTTCTGTTCGACGTCGTGATCATCAGACTGATGGTCACGGAATTCCGAAGGCCACATGCCTGAAAACAGTCCGAGTCACCAGATTAGTTAGGTGATATTTTATGGTATAAGTATATGGGCTGTCAATGATGGAGGTCAATTGAGAAAGGCGAAATATTTTGTTGCATACATACTGGCGTCAGCAGACCCCTTTCCATATTTCTGCGACGCGGTCGCGAAACACGCACAGCCAAGATATCGATTTACATATAGACACTCAGAAGGTAGTATCGTTTTGCGCTACAAAAGTAAAACTGGCTACGAAGGTCGCAACGAAGGAGGAAATCAGCCAATGGGATGTTGTATCATCCACTTGTAATTAAAAAGTCAGCTGGGAGCTCGATAGCCGTAGGATCTACAGGGGTGTGAACCAATGAAAGACCGCGAATTTCCACTTTCACCGAAAGAGGGACGGATAAAAGGGATGTAAAGTTAAAGCTAGCCAATTATTCGCTACTCTGAGGTTCTTTGAGGATGTTCAAAGCTTTCTCTAAATCGCTTATCTTCTTTTTGATCCGGCTGCGATTCCTCTTGGTGGCCTTAGACTCACCAGCGATACGGTCAAGATCTCCGTTATCCAAGCCCAAGACCCAATCCTGCGTAAACACCTGAAGAGGGCTTCCTGGTCCGTGCAGCAGATGATAGTTCACAGCAAGCTGGAAAATATTGTCGATGTAGCGATCCCGCGCCAGACTATAGTAAGCCCGGAGAATATCATGTACCTCTTGTTGCAAGTGCTCAGCATTGCTCTGCGCCTTGGTTACACTAGGCACATCTCGCAGATTGACCATATACTGGAGCTCGCCGTACTGCTTAGTATCCTTCCTTGCTGTTCCGTAAAGGGAGCCCATTAAGCGCTCGCCTTTCAACTCTGCCAGGCTCTCATTGAAGCGCTTATTGAGCGTGTAGGGCTGCTTCTGTTGATCAACGTGGACCAAGAGCTCTACTTGTTCCAGGGCTCTCCTGTAGCCGGGCAAGAGGCCGGTGAGAATCTCTCGCCACAACTTTTGATAAATCTCTTGATCTCGACAGATCTTGCCCAGTATAACCTTGATGAAGCGATGGACAGTAAGGATCACTCTGTTCATGTAATTCTCTGTGATAGTCTTCCATTTGCGAGATTGTTCCGCGAAGGCCGTGGATATAAGGTGGGCGTTGAATGTCCCGAGATCGAGACCTCTGAATCGTAGGTAAACGGCCTTAATCCATCCTGCCATATTGTCACCTGGGACGCTTACAACGACAGGAGAGGTAATGATATTACCAAGCTCTGTTAATTCCTGTTCCGTACCCTTATCAACATTCGCACTTTTGGCGAGCATCTGTATAAATCGGATATGCGAATGGGAGTCAGGCTCTTCTGTTTCTTCAGCGCTATTTGACTTATCCTCGAAATCACACTCCTCGCCGTCAAATTGTGGAATGTGCCGGGGGGCCTCAAAGTTTCTTGAATGACCTCGCTTGTGAAACTCGTAACAAAAGATCTCTGTGATATTCACAACTTGCGTGATCAGACGCAAATTCTCATTTTCAAATATCGTACTTGCGTTATAATCCGCTGATAACGCTGCTCTGACGTGGCTCTGGAACTGCCCGGCAATTCGACTAAGAAATGTGCGCTGTTCTCGATGATTCTGACGCGGTGGTCCCAGCTCGTCCAGCTCGTCATTACAGATCTTTAGTTGTTGGTCGATGTCTGCCATCATCTTAGGGAACTCCCTTGTAGAGATATCCAACAACAGGCCCCGCAGCTGTTCCTTCAACGCTAAGATGCCTACTCTGTCAGGCGGGAGCTGATTCCAAGGGGGATTCCGGAAAGTCTGTTCAAGTTGATGATGCTCGACTTTTGCATCATCAGCACCGCGATTGCGAACGATATAGTAGCCCAGGGTGAGTGGCCTTCGCTTCCCTTGGAGAAGATCGCAAACTGCGTCTTGAGCACCCTTTTCAGTGACCAAATCGGGCTTGGTGAGAATACCAAGGGTACGCTCTCCATCCTTATCAAACTCTTCGGCGAGTTGCAGGATCTCTTGGGTGGCAATGTCAACATTGCTCGGCAAAACAGCCAAGATGACCGTGCGCTCGTCTTTAATGTACTTTCGGACGAGGTTGTTCACCATTTCCATGTCATTTTTAGTTGTCCCGTCGCCTGCAACGCGGAAAATTCCAGGAACGTCAATAATAGTTAGAAGTTCCTCCTGGGGACCATTAATTTCCACTTTCAGAACGTCTTCACTGAAGATAGCCCCTTGACCATTTGACAGGTTTGATCGTAAGCCCATATGCTCGTGTGCCTTGAAGTCAAGTGTATTAGCCAGGATGCAGAGCAAAACCGCTGATCAGTATTCAAGATAGAGATCACCTTCTTCATAATATCAGTAAAATGCAGCCGGAATTCTGAGCTACTAGACTCGATACGGCGGAAAGCTTCGAGATGCTTTCGATGGTCCTCAGAAGCATTAGGCCCTGGAATAATGCTAATGTTCACTGACTCAACATCTTGGCGACGGGAAGAAATCTGAGTAGCATGGCGGGTGCAGAGCGTCTGGTCTCGAGGGAAGGGGATCCCAGTTGCGCTTTCTAGAAGAGATGATTTTCCGGAGCTTTGATCCCCAACAACGACAAGCTGCAGCGGTCAGTATTGAGCCCAGAAGCTGTAAGGACGGATGAATGAAAGGATTGAAGGCCCTACCTGAGGTAAGGCCACGTGCTGAGCGATATTGAGATCGCGAAGCCTATCGATCTTGTCAAGCAGCTGGGGGTCTGACAATTGAGGGAGTTCCCGCTGAATAGCCATGTTGAATGCCAAAGATTGGGAGGATCAGCCTTAGAAGGACAGTTTTATAAAAGTCAGAGGAATTGTAAGATTTCAACCAAGTGCAGTGGGCTGATAATGATTGAAAGTGTTGGGAAGAAACATGTACACAAGTTGGAAAGGGCTCTGGTATTTATAGACGAGCAAAGCCTTAGGAATCACCTAAGAGCTCGAGAGCGGGAGCATTAATGCATCATAACCCTGAACTTGGCCACCTGTATCCGACAAATGAGATGGACTGGTTCAATTCACTTTGGGTCAGCATTGATGCCACACCCTTCAGTTGCAGCAATTGACTGTTCGCTGCAGTGTTCAGAAGATTGAAGCCTATTGGCTAGTTTTGAGGCTATCAAGAACCCGATACTACCCCTTCAAAGCATGGCCAACGCACAAGCACGGCTCACACAACCGACCTTTTCCATTGGTCAGAATTGAGGTCAATCCGACAGTGTGGCGTTAGGCATCTTGTTCTGATAAACCATTCTCCCGTTGACTTACCTTATTGGTTCATTTTGAGGCTCATCCTCTACTGTGTGATAGCGGACTGCATCCAGCTCAGGCGTGGCCCATGCCAAGGATCTAGGCTCGCAATGAGTACCCAAATTGGCCAACCTGGGGGAGAATGCCTGCATAGATTTTATGTGGAATTGGTACCTTAAAAGATAGTATTCGCGTCACATTGGCTCTAGGAGTTCGACTCAGAGTCAAGTGGCAGTTCCGATCTTGCTTATCCCCTCCTAAAACATAGTATTGCCCACGCAGTCCTGGGCCATCAGACGGTAGCCCGGGATTGCTACCTCGAACTTCATCTACTTTTATTCTTAAAGAAGGAGGCGGGTCTCCTGCACACGTAAAGCAGGAGACCCTCCCCTGCCTGAGATCTGTCAAGCAACGCGCCTCGGTCCCCGAGAAACTTCAACCAGGCCAACTTCTCTCCCTACGGACACAGTCTCGATCCCTCAGAACTTTCATCCGAGAACTCCAAGGCCTTCGTCGACAACGAGTATGCGATAGATGATGCGCGAATATCTCAGCATCTCTTTTCGCATTCAACTAATACTGACGCTGCAACTGGGTATTTCTATACGGATGAAAACTCTGAAGCTGTCTCGGCAGGGCCACGAATTGGTCTATACTCGCAGCGAGACACCTACTCAGGCTACACGCCATTAAGCGGAAACAATTATACAAACGATACACCATTCTCCCCAATCCCGGATGATCGCCATCCATGGGATTCATTTCAGGGAGAAACCACTATATCTGGTATAAATGATCATTTATTGCCTCAACACCAAAGCCCCCAGGCTTCTCATCAGCTTCAATGTTTGGAATGCGAAAAGACCTTCGGGCATCCAACAAGCCTCAGCCGCCACAAAGATACCCACAATAAACACACGAAATACTGGGAATGCACTGTTAAGGGCTGTAAAAAGGCAGGTAAGCGTTACAGAAGGGATAACTTCAAGCGACACTGCATAACGAAACACCCTTTAGTGAGCTTGAGAGACGTGGGCCTGCAATGATGGCTGTTTAGCTGTTTGTTATTCTTATCTTATTTCACCATTCGACTTCAGTGAAGGATCTATTAGGGATGAGATTCTATCTAAGTGTAGTTTGATGGGAGGTTACGGAAGAAAAAGTAACAGCTGTAGCTATGCAGAACTTATTGCTTCATCGATCTCTCAGGATTGTCCCAATCGCAACTGGCAATGCAAGTAGGGATGGGGTTAGCAGGATTTTAAATATCTTTAAAAAAAATCCGCCAGAAATTCTACACCCTACGATGCTCCTTGTGTATGAAGCCATTGGTTCGATGTTCTAGTGGTTAGATAAGGAGGAAAATCACCAATAACAGTTCCCATTGTTCCTTAGCTATGCATCCACAGTTAACAATATCCGGATTTAGATACCTGTGCGAATATGCAAATGCATAAATGTGGATCGTTTATTCCCTGTCCGCCGCGGTCGAGAACATGCAGCAATATCTCATTGCGTCTGCTGACAGCGTACCCCGAGAAAACAGAGGCGATAACATTGGGGGCACACCAATCACATAAAAACGGCCGTCGTGGCACAGCCTGATACATGTTGCATCAAGCGGTGTGGGGGGAGGGGCGCCTTTGCGTCAGTAAGCATGACCATGTGACTTAGAATTATTGCTCAAGATTTCACTCTGCATCCGACACTTGCATTCCGCCTTTTTGAAGTCGATTGCACTGAGCGAAGTTGGTCGAAAATCAAGTAATTTCGAATTGAAAGAAGATCCAGAATGGGCGACGACATGGGAGGCTGAGGAGGAGGCAGAAGAAAAC
>JACDIX010000158.1:0-17195 GCA_019843635.1 Fusarium siculi
TCTAAGACTCTGAAGCAGCTGACGCCACTCATTCTCTGTTCTCTCCTTTGTACCCAGATAAGCCATCATGGTGATGTCGGAGGTCATCACCCTCGCGAGGGGCTTGATGGACTTCATAATGCTCTTGTGGATAAGAATTTTTAAATAGCCAGGCTCTATTGCATTAGCAATGTGCTTGAGGATTTCACTTGCTTTTGCATGAAGTAAGCTCGAGGACCTCTGACTGGTTGGGGAGTCAAGAAGTCGTGAGGCTTTACAGATATAAAGTCCGGAATAACGAGATTCCTAAGGATCCCCAGTAGGTCTTGAGGGGAGTCTCAGGGCCGCTGTATCGACCATAGATCTCAATAAATTGGCGCGTGATGCAAGCATCAGGTGTCAGGTCTATCAACTCACAACACTCCCACAAACTCAGTTCAGGCAGTATACCAACTGCCTATACAATTGCTCAAGATAAGCTTCTTGGCGTACCTGATGGTCAAGTTTCATGCATAAAGAGAACTCTAAATACATTCCCAAGGGATGAAAAGAATGCCCCAGTTCCCCATCATGGTCGCATCCCAACGTCGAGAACAATTAATAAACCGATGCAGCCTCACATACATACAAGAACTCTCATCGGTCATGGCTATCATCCTACTGACCACCTGAACTACATCCCTAACACAACTGCAATGCCTGCGGCTCAAGAAGCACCCGCGAAAATTGTGTAGTGTACTAGGTTCTGTCTGCCGGAATAAGCTCTCAGCCACAAGTCTCAACTGCTTATCATGTACCTTACGTTATGATATCACCGCCACATGTTACACATCGTCGGGCCACACTACACGCTTGCGCTTTATACCTCCAATCATTCACAAAGCCACATATCTTTCTTTACATGCACTACAACTCCGTCCTGTTTATATTGGCATGTAATAACGCCCTCTCGACCTAAACTACGTCATCATCTATAGGACATCCACAAGTCCGGCGAACAAATCTATGTCGCCTAGCCACCGGACCGCCTCGTGCTTCGTGTCACACTTCGCTTCACGGAAACGCGTGACACTCAGCTTGTCTTCAATCTGTTCGGTTCTCCTGTCTCTGTCACACGACACGGTATAGACCCTCGTCTCCGGCTGGCCAGTCTCAATACGTGACAACCAATGGTGAGCCAACTTCCACTCCGTTCCCAGGCACGGATCTAGCCAAATACGGGCATTCTTTGCTCCATCCAGCAAAAGGATATGGAACACGGATGAGGTGGTGTCATCCCGTCTCCGTAACGCCGTCCAGCCCAAATACTCCGCTGCCGTGCGTTTCACGGACTCGTCCAAAGCCTGTTCGAGTTCATGTACCGACACGGGGTTTTTGAATGTCCACTTGGCAATACATGCCACACGGCAATACCTGTCGTTGTAGAAATATGAAAGGCGTTTACCATTCGCTACGTCACCACACTGACACTCTCCATTCTGGACATGTGAAGAAGAGGACTCCATCCTCACTCGTGCAACTGCTCGGTAGACAAACGATTCGTCGCGCCGCTCCTCACTCTACCCAACAATCAGTACAGTGATCGTGGACCTGTCCACTCTCCTTCTGTCGAAGGGATACTATCACTTACTTCTTCGTGATTGACGTCCGCCAATAATGAAACAAAACTGGCGTTTAGCTCGAACAGTAGATGGCAAGTTCAACTTGCGTGGAACTCCGTGCAGAGGGGATCTCCACATCCCTGCGCCCGTGTCGTTGGTCGTACCTCCTCCTTGGTCATTATGACTCATTTGTCCTTGTGCCTTGGACGAAATGCTTACCCGCCTCCATTATCCTCGCCCTCGCCCCACCTAATCATGTATGATATCTGCCTAGCTACACTCCTATGGCAGTCTCATGGCCCTATAGCCACCTCTTAAAACCAGTGTTAAGAATCTTCGATATGTAAAGGGTTGTGTAAAGGGGTGGCTTCATCCCTCATCAGCTACGCTTCGGCATGGGGTGATGTACATCACTACTCGAGATCTTTGAGACTTTGGGACCTTATGGGACCCAAATGAAGGGTAATTGTGTTGCTCAAATATAAATTTGGATCCTAGGTTAGGCCACCTTTCAAATTCTTGATGTATTTATATGAAATAGAGCATCGTTACGACGCACTCACGAACGTCTCACCTCGCACGTCAGTCTTCGGCTTCCGTAAATCTGTCCGGGATTCTGACTCTACCTGCGGGGCCCTGATTTGGTTATTCTCGCTCTATTGTGGCCTAAGCTTCTGATGGATGACCCTGCGGTTGAGATTCGAAGTTAACATGATCATGCCAATGGTCCGCCATCGCCTTTGGCTGAGTGGTTTGATGCTTGCCACGTTACGATCTAGTGCCATCTTGGAATAGGCAGCTGAACCTGACTCTGTGATATCGCAGTTGGTGATGGTTGCGAAATCGCGAACTGAGGTAGGTGGGTAGGTCAGTACAGCTGCCGGACGGATTATCGTTGGCAGGAAAGGGTGTATGTCCGGGAGGTCGACGCTGAGTTCACTTTCACATCCCCGACCCTGATGCTCGGCGAACCCTTTACCTCCTTCATGGATATTAGCTGACGTGCCGCCAGGTCTGGCGCCGACTATCATCCTGCCCTCGAATTGTCCTCATCTCGTATAAGAATCTTGTTAGTACCCGACATTATTGGCCTCTTCTATGCCTGAAGCAGAGAGAACTTCCAGTTTCGCGAGCTCTGAAACTCCCACCCAATACCCATATCCTAAATCTGACCCGTCAGACTTGACCTCCCAAGCTCGTCAACGGCCTGCGATTCTCCGCAACCAATTTCAAGCGTTCAAGGTCCTGATAATTTTGGTTTACTGAGGGGGGGTCGTTCGAATCACAAGCAAACTGCTATGAGTATATCAGTTTTGAGTCATAAAGATGATCCATGCGATATCTTCAAAGAAGGCCCCTTGTCACCCTGTCGAGTGACTTCGGAAATTCAACTCTACCCCCTGCAAAGCGGGGCGAAATAATCAACTCTACGGAGTACTAAAGTTGATTTTGGTATGTAGGACTAGGAAGATGCGAATTCAAAGAAAGTAACTCGGCCGGAAGCATGTTCAAAAACAAGAACGTTATTGCAGAAAGCCGAGCACGTCACCCTATAATCTGCTGGAAGGAAGAGGCGATCCTGCCCATCTTCAGTTATCCAATCCTCCTTGGCAAATATCATGCAAATTGGATCTTTGCAGTGAACGGGCTGGCCAGGTTCGGAGAGACTTAGCAATCCTCTATCAGTGTTAAGAAATGAACCATCCTCCGAAAATGGCAGACTTTCAAATGGTCCATAGCCTGTGAGCGTCTGCTTAGCCTTGCCGGTCATGGTTCCAGGATCGATGGCCCAGAGTCGGACAGTCTTATCCCCTGAAGCCGATACAAGTATCTTGCCGTCAGGTGAGAAGGCGACAGTATTAACCACAGCGTTATGGCTAACAAGTATTATTTTTTTGAGCTCGCCGGTTATGGTTCTAGGATTAGTGGCCCAGAGCCGGACTCTAACTCTGTTAACCCTAATTCTTAACTGCACTCATATAGGACAATCCTTTCTCAAGTATTTCTCTATACACATCCATCTTGGGGAGGTCGTCTAACGTAGTAAGCTCGGAAGGCCATGGTAGTTCCGGTAGGGGTGGCCTATTGGTATTTTGACCTAGCATGAAGACGTCAGCATCCGCATACGTTACAGGGCAGGCCTCAACTGACGCTCTGGTCAGTACGTAACCTCAGTGCATTGTCACACCATATAGGTGATGTTTTGCGGCCCTTTGCAGGAAGCTTTGGCTGGGTCTGTGGTGGACGGCATCATGCAATTCAGCAAAATATATAGTTTGGGTTATCATGTAATTATTGCTAAAATGAGATGACATGCACGATATTGAGTCCCCTCAAATACTCACAAGCAGAGCCTCTTTCGGATGACAGTCAATTGAAATCACCCCAATGCTTTGCTGTCGGTAGATCAATCCATGGTCATATACATGCAGCGGCTTGCATTGTTTCTGTAGTGCAGATCACACCGCCTAAAAATACAGGCATAATTTAATAAGCTATCAGCTGCAGCCATTTTGAACAGTCTACACCAATAATCCAATTTTCAAGTGACATCCTTTTACAATTGATTCCTGTGTCGCGTGGAGGATCTGATCGTATTGTCAAATTTTGCATTATAAGTTTCGGCTCAATGGTTGAGTTCCTGGTAATCAAATGTGACATGCTCGGTTCGCGGTCAACACGCTAAACTTGGCGGGTGTTCGTTCACCTTGACTGTGATGAAGAAGAGTCCGCGACAACAGCACAATCTTTCAATGATATGCTTTTTACGACTGATTCCCGTATCTTATTCATTCTGGCTATGCAAATGCTTTTTAAATGGCCATTTATTCCTTATTGGGTGTAATCCCGGTGCACGCCGATCAACGTTCGTCAGCTTGCCCCAGCGCTCAGGTTAGTGGATACCCTCTAAAGTCGAGCGCTGTAAGTCTAACACATCAACCTCCCTCATTGATGGCCGATATTGCAGGCCACATCTGCATGGAATCAATTGGCTTGCATTTTCTTAGTTGTCGCTGAGGGCCAAATAGCATATTTTGTTAATCACTTGAGTCTGAGCCCATTATTCGTAGAGATCCTGGTGTTGAAACTTGCAGCGGCTGTCTAAGGTTCCAAGTCTCATGCCACAATCAGCATCACTGAGATATTGGGACGCCGGGAACTCAACCATAAGAGGTCTAATGACAATAAAAATGAAGTTATTTATTAATTAATATATAGAGAACTGGCCAATGAATTCAGCTTCTATTTTATGAGTGTTTATTGAAGGTTTCCTATCGGTTAAAAACTCTACTTCTACCTCTTTCCCCCTTTGATCGGTACTGCCCTCGAGGTATACCTCAGTCGTCATGCAAGTCTTTGCAAGTTTTTCCCCTCTTCAACTCCATCATAAGTGATGGCTACAATGGCCCGCACGTCATACACATGTCGCTGGTGGCTCCATACGTATTCGAGAAATGACCTTTGGCCACATCCGTTCCGAGCTGTGTTGTGCTTAAAAAGATATATTTCCGCCTAGAAGCGATTAATATGTTTCGTCTTTCGGGTTTTTGGGATTCAAGGAACCACATCGTCAAGAGCTCTACAATTTCAAGCTGGGATTGAAAGAAGAAAAGATGATGCATTACATCTTATTTCTTGCGAGTCAACTTCCGAGTCATGAGCAAGGCCACTCCCGCAGGCAACCTGTTGAGGACGATGAATTAAGCCATGCAAGCAGTGATGAGAGCGATGGGAAGACAGATTTTGAAGAAGACATGAGCGTTGGAATAGATGATAGCTCACAGTATCAGTCCGAATTCCTCTTACCATCCAGGCCTTGGCTGGAGTTATCAGAAGCTTTGTTCCAGCTCTCAATGATGTTCTGGACACATCAGGACCCCGCTGGAGACATGTCGTCTTCTGTTATTATATATTATACTGCTGGATGAGCAACAATGCTCACCTAGTTTCGGCGGAACTCTTGAAAAGAAAGAGCTACTCACTAACTGGATGCGGCGTACTTGCTGGGGCATAATTCAGGGCCGAGTACCGAATATTATGCTGTGAGCCCAAGCGAATTGTTCTAGCTTTCCAGAGTACAACAGGCACGTTAAGTCCGCCTGTCCAACTCAGAACTGCTCTTATGCTGAGAAAGGACTTTGGTCACTGCCACCGCCGAAGCGGCCGAACCTGTTCAGTTAAGGTATCTTCCAATTTTGATCTACCCGGCGGGTTCAGAGCAAGCAATTTCCCCCCTCTAAAGAGGGGGTAACTTAATTCGTAACTGCGTCGATAATATATATATCGTTGAAAAGCCCTCAATTGAAGCTATCCTCATCTCTTATCTGAGTATATTTCCTTGTTGTCTGGTGTTGTTGTGTTATTCGTTTTAATTGACCTGGTGTTTTTACTGCGGACTTTTTTGCAGATGATTTCAACTTGTAGTTAGGAAATTGAGATAACTTCACAACATCATCATCATATGATGTCGCATAACAATGAAAACAGTACCATTGTGTAGCTCTCAATTCCGCGAGCTTGGGAACATCTTTTTTATTACTATGCGATACTCATTGTAAAGTACTCAGATCACCACCAAGAGAGACTATTGCCAAAATCCAAGCTGTAGTGGGAAAGATCTAGATTTCGACAAGCACAATGACATTGTTAGTCTGAGGAAATAGTCATATATGTGAAAATGCTCACTGAAATGAGAGCTTCAGACCCGTATTATTTTTATTGTCATATAATATCATATGAAGATGTTATTGTAAAGTTATCTCAATTCCCTCACTGGGTTGACACGCTTGTTTGAGAGCGTTACTGCTTGTTGCAATCTTAAGATGAAACTTAAGATGATGTCAGGTTTCACAGTTGGCTGCGGGTAGATTGTCACGTGATGGCGCGGATTTCTCGCGCCTCGTAAGGTCGCGTGGCGGGGTTGTTTTTAGTTTAATCTGCCGGTGAAACTCATGAGAGGTGAACGATACTGGCTGATTGGAACCCGCGCAGGCTGATGTTTATCGATAAGCGGCATATCTTTGGGAACGATGGCGGTCTCTTAAGATGGCGCAGGCCACAGCTGGCTGTACGGATCAATGCGCCTCGTTTCAGATATGCCAGGGTCAAACAGCCGGGACAGGACAGTAATGAATGAATAGATAAATGCCATTATCTCAATGATATCAATAAGGCAAATGAGCATATTTCCAATTCCGATGTTTTCTTTATATGCCTTTGTGTTGGAACTCAAGCTCTCTTTGCCTCTCGACCCTATCACAGTTCCAAGGATGCATGCAGTCCGGTAGAGCTACCCTATTACAGATACATTAATAGTGTTGACCAAGCAGCGGTGGGGGGGGGCCTCCAAATCAATGCGTTAGAGGAGCGCGTAGACGAATCGATGTAACGGGCATCATCAGCAGCTAGCCCTCGACTACTGATACCAGGAAATCTGGAATGATATGTCGCGTAGGCTTGCAAACGGCTCCAATTGAAAGCGCTGTCCGTCTGGTCATGATAGATATCTCTTTTCATTTTTATAAGCTCGGAACTCAATTCAACCTCCCTTCAAAGCTTTGGCTCACAATGGGAAACACATCTTAAGACGCATCCGGTGTTGGCAGGGAAATCTGCAAAGCAAAGCGCGGAAATTTGCTATTTCAGGGTAGGTCTTTTCTGTGATGCGATGGCGTAGCTCGATTGAACATCCCCTGAAAGCTTTGTGTCATATTTGTAACGCTTCTGGGAACGGCGCTATTGGCACTGATTCAAGTATAGTATCGTAGAAAAGCGCAAAGACACGCGATTCTAGAACTTGTCTTCACCTTTTCGTGCGACAACGTGATTCAATTGAACGTCCTTTTGGAGCTTTAGTCACATTGTGTTACGCGATTTATTATCATATCTTCAATTATCGACGCGACGATGTGGTTCAATTGGAGATGCGTTCTCATCCTGCGTGCCGGCCGGGTCTACCAAGCTTCATAATTGACAGGCCTGCCACCATATTGAAGGAACATTACTCAAAGAGAACACATATTAATTGTGAACCCTCGTCGGATGACGAAGATAAACATTTTTGTTTAATAATCCATAAAGAATCTATGCTGTATATGTGATTTCCTGCTGGTATAAGATCTTGCTCAATGGTAGGGTGGACATCCATTTGGGCTCTTCTCTTGGAGTGGGCTCAGTAACATCAGCAAATTGGGAGCATCTCTACAATCAGAGGCACAGGTCGCTTTATTGATCCTGGGCATGTTGCATGGATATGAAGATTATTTATAAAACCGGTTTTCTTTTGTCACTGACTTGATTGTGGTCTCCATCCCGTTAAAATCCCGTATCACTCTGTTCCTCCGCCTGTTATATCACCCAGCTCAACAGTGGATGTGATGATCTTAAGATATGCTTGCTTAATGAAAGCTGCCCGCCTACCACCACTCCCACTTTACCCTGAATCAGTTAAAACTCTCAGACCTATATCGCACAGCTATATAGAGTATTTGCGCGTGGTGTTTTCAATTGCAAATGTCATTTTGGCTGTGTTTCTGATAATGGCGAAATACAATAGCTGACGAGGTGGTAGGCGACCTAGGCGCTAAAACTTGGTGGGTGCATTCCAATTGATGAAGAACGTCCACCACCGCTCCAACTTGGCACTGAATCAATTGAAACCTTGGAGTCTTTGTCGCACTATCATATAGAGCATTTGCGCATGCCAGTTTATCAGTGTCGTTTTGGCTGCGTTCAACTTCCTGGTGATGCCGAAATATCTCACGTCAGTGGCCCACTGAGCCATAGCGGTCAAGCCGCTAAAGTTTTCGACCAAGAAGTTATTCTCCTGGCAGTAAATACGGCCAACTTCGTGGGGCGAACTGAACCTCAATTACCATTTTGAACAGTCTACACCAATAATCCAATTTTCAAGTGGCATCCTTTTATAATTGATTCCTGTGTCGCGTGGAGGATCTGATCGTATTGTCAAATTTTGCATTATAAGTTTCGGCTCAATAGTTGAGCTCCTGGTAATCAAATGTGACGTGCTCGGTTCACGGTCAACACGCTAAACTTGGTGGGTGTTCGTTCACCTTGACTGTGATGAAGAAGAGTCCGCGACAACAGCACAATCTTTCGGCGATATGCTTTTTACGATTGACTACTTTATTACTTAAATACTCCGATCGGATTATCAATCATTACATTATCAGTTACCCCTTAATAGTTCAGTTCCTGGTGATTAAGTGTAAGGTATTCGCTTGGTGGTTGACACGCTAAACTTATATGGTGGGCAGGAGGTTGTCCTCTCGGGCAGATGAGAGAGAGTCTTCCTAGGATGAAGATCCCCCCCCACGTAAGTACTATCCCTTATCAAGAAGCATACATGAATGTTCAAATGCTAATACCGTACTAGGAAACTCTCAGAAGCGACCTGGCTATGCCAGCGATACAGAAGCCTCGCGCCGCAAACGGCGCTCATATGAGAGCCAAGAACGAAGGAACTCTCTCAGCCCAGACATCAACACCCTATGTCATCACCCATTTAACTTACCAATTCTATTTAATTGCTAACATTATAGTAGGACCGCGAAGAGCTAGTGCGCTCGGAGCACATCTCCATCCTCAGAGAGAAGTCTGCCGCTGCCGAGGATCGCCCCAATGAGGCAAAAACGCTGCTGGACGAGATCGAACCCCGCGTCGTTGCCCTGGAACGACAAATCGCCAATGTCAATCCTAACGCGCTCCAAGAGAGAATCAAGGAGACCACAGCCCGCCTCGCAACCTCCTCCGCCCTGACTAAGCACCACCGGTAAGTAGACGGGTACAAGGAATTGGCGCTACCCGATGCGCCAACCTACCATGTCCAAACCCTGGAAACGGCTCAAAGCGAGCTTGACAAAGCATCCCAGGATGCTCAAACTGCTGAGGGGGTGTTGGCGTCTGCTCAGGAGGAGCAGAGAGAGTTTAAGCGTGTTGAAGAGCGTTTACCTTGGGACGGTGGAGTATGGATGTTGGACCTGGAGTAGTAGTGTGTCTGCGGGCGTGTTGTCTGGCGTGGTAGTCTGGCCTTTATATCGTTTTCCTGAGGTGTTTACTGGATGTTGATACTGGCGGTAACGAAATTGGGCGGTGTTTTTTGGTCTTTTGATCATGACTATCCTTCTCGCCTTTCGAATTCTTATAAGTGAAGTGATCTGATACTACAATTAATACGTAGATGCTCTAGAGCTTAAATTTCCACTCCTTATATGAGCACCGAGGACCATTAGTGATAACCTGAAATCAGCAAGAAGGCATCAGGAAAAGGAGCGGCTTCCGCCCAAATGAGATGCTTGACTAGAGATATCTACTTCTGAAGCTGGTCTTACGATGTATAAACTGCTTTCCCATTCTTGCAATCCCATGGGGCCGAGATCCTGTTTTATACGCGCCTCTCTTTTTAACACCCATCAACGTACGCTTGACCCTATCCTGTGGAAAACGACGAGCGGCGGGATCGCCACAATCTACGTGCAAAGAGTAAAGTCTGGTCGACAATACAGCTTTGCCTGGAAAATTGCCAACATGACTCCGCCAAGCTGAGGGGAGGCCTCAATTGACAGCCGCAGTACCACCACATAGAACTCGATTGATAGTCTCAGACTATTGGCCTAGTTACCGCGATATGAACCTAGCTTTTTATAGATTTTTCTGACCATAAATGGTCGAGATCCTGGTATTTGAATCCCCCCACCAAAGTCGATCTCGATAGCTAATCTACGAAAGGTTGAAAGTCACTGCGCATCGCTAGAAATTACATCTTAGTGCTGTAGATAAATTGCGTATCCGATTTCAATATAAGATGGCTTTTTGTAAGAGTTTCTGACCTCAGAAGGTCGAGCTCCTGGTATTTAAATTAACTCGACAAAGTCAAGCTCCATGTCTCGTCAACCCGTGACAGCTTCAAACTCACTGCGAACCGCCGGAATTGACGCTTAAGTACAGTAAGGGGCGAGTGCTTCGCGTGGCGTGGCCATGACATGAGTGTAGCGGGGAAGTCTTCACGGAAATGAAGTAACTGAGCCCTTAAGAAAGGTGGTTGAACAGATAAGATCTTCTACGTTAGCTGTTTTGAGACGAGGGCCTTGAGACATTCTGCAAAGGTGCCTCATCAGCGTCACATATGAATTAAAGCTCAAAGATAATAGTCGGCTTTCTTGCTTCTCGGAGTTAGGGGGCGGAGAGATATCTGCTTATACCTAGCAAGCTCGGCTGCCTGATTGCCTAGGCTCTTTGATTTGAGCGACCTAACTCATAGGGAATAAGAGGCTGGCAAGAGACGTTTATCTCAATGCCCCGAATGTCGCAAAAAGGCATTACCTTCTGCCACTCCTATCAACATATCAGTGCAAAACGTCCTTTAAGTTCAGTACCTCAGACTGCAACATGATTGTGTAATGTTTTGTAACATGAATTTCATATGTGTAATCGACAAATAGTAGTCGCCGACGCTCGGGAGCAAGCTCCCAAAGACGTAAATAACGGTATCGTGATTCTATTACCTAAAAGCGTAACGACAGCTAACTCTCATCGAACGGCCGCCAAGCTTGATCGACTTGGCTTATACCTCAACTCGCCCGAGCCTACTTTCATCTGTAACCAATATGGCTATGCTGTAGCGACAAATAAGGATTGCATAGCTCGACTTCTTGAGGAAATCCACAACGTCGATAAAACAGCCCGCCAATATTCTACTGCAGAAGACGCCAGATGCTATCGGAGACTTTGCCCAGCAGCCCTTTGCCGACGAACAGCAAAAATTAGATCTGCGACCTAGGGTACAAGACCGGCTACATGACGCTACACAGACTAACTTAATGACCAACTGGGTGTGCTGTACTGTCTGGGAAAATCTGCTTGAAGACGCCCATCGCGATATTCTAATCACCATGTCAGTTTTACCTGCCCTGACTGGCCGGCCGTTCTGCCTGGGAGTGCACGCTGCGAATTCGGATAGGATATCGTTCAAGGAGGGGCAAATCAAAATAAAGGAAGTAGTATGTCCTTAACCTATACATAGATATCTTGGCTACATTGAGGAACTATGGTGGAAAGCTTATAGAACTGAGAGACAGAAACAGGAAATTGAGAAAGCCACGGCGAAAGCCTGTTGACAATAATCACAAGGTCAACAAGGAAAAGGCCCTTTGCAAGATCATAGCGGGTAGTCTGGTCCTGTAGTGCCCTTTTCGACAAGACCAGCCCCCAAAGAGTTCTTAACCCAGCCCCTCTCAGTCGCGCGTAGCACTGTGATTTATGATATTATGATAGAGCTGGTTTCCTGTACGTCATCATCTTAGAGTAGCTGATATGGAAACAGTGTTGTTAGACTGCATGCTGAATTCTGAGAGGAGCAGTGCAAATGTTGTAGTTCGCACGTTTTCTCCTGAAACTCTGAAGCGGTTAGGTCATCTAACATCCTTCAAAGCGATCTAGCCCCTACTACGAAAGCCTATAATTGTGGTGATAAACTGATTGGTTTCTAATTCGGATCGGCAAAGAGTCCTATCGATTGTTCTTTGATTTCTCGTATTACCTTGTGCAAGCCTATGGCTTGTGCTTAATTGCATTTGCTTCTTCTACCCATACTGCCCAGCTATGTGACCCTGAAACATATCATCTGTATGTATATCACAGGAAAGACTTCGGCATTGACTGTGATCGTAGCCACTACATTTCGTCGGTAGTGCAGTTAGAAATAGTCTACCGAACCAGTTCTAGGTCAAAAAAAGGTTCATTGTAAAGAGAAAGCAACCTCACGGGGCTATCTAACGCACTAGGAAGCCGATAACAGCCGATAAGTATATGAAGTAGCCGAAACATCAATTTCATTTCTGAGCTCCCTGATTCTGTGTTTTCTTGCATATAACTAGAAGCCGAGTCGATTCCCAAAGTTAAACGGATTGTCTCTGTACAATATTGCTGGTTGATGTTCAGGCGCCTCTCCATCAAACGTTTCTTTTTACTGCAGCGGTTATATGAGGCATAGCAGATATAGAACAGACTCCGAGATCCTCGTGGAACGACTTCGGTTACGCTGACATATAGGCGGCCCATATGTAGTGGAATATCTCCACTGCTGAATGTTCGTTGCCGCAGTGCTATGCGTGGAATATCGATTGAAGAGGTTCTTTCTCTATCATATCGGACATGTAAAGCTGTCTTGACTCTTCTAGATCGTCAAACTGTTCCTTTATTTTATCTGCCGACTTTTCCCAGAAGGTTTGGATGCCCTCATCGTTGCTTGCAGATTTAATGTACCTCGGTAATAGTTCTCAGATACTGCCAGTTTCGAAATGCATATCATAGAAGAAATCCCAAAGTTAAAGGGAAACAAGATGGCAGAATGATTATGAGAGCTATCGTAATTTGGTCCTGACGATGAAATACCTACACGCTGCTTTTCAGGTCGCAAGTTGCCTTACTACCCCTTTCGTTTGTGTTAGTAGATTAACTTTATGCAGCATTATTTGTTATAGCCTATTTATTACTATAAGCCTCGCCGCTAAGAGCTTATCGTTAGCACTAAAAGCCTAGGCATTCCTCCATAGGGCCGCTCTTAAGACCTTGAATAGATCTCCCCTCGGTTTTCACTATGATTAGCAACTACGGCTGTACTCAACTTTATCCTCCGGCGACTCTGCAGATCAGTTTGCATCTATCTAGGTATTTCGACGCTGCTAATACAGCGCTATGGATAAATGAAAGCCACTCAGCCTCCCAAATGTACACGGGCGGCATAGGACTTTGGTCATCTGATGCGAAGCAGCTTGCTCGAAAGCGAGGCTGGATTTGCCATAAGGAGCAACTATGTTACTAGGTAGATAATCAAATCATCTGAACGTCCTGAATGGTAGGTTCCGGTGAGCTGTAGACTGATGCAAGCTTTTAGTGTTAGCGGGGTCAATGCAAGGACTAGTAGTAGAATTGTACTGTGTAACCATCAGCAGGTGACGGTAAAAGAAGGGCATTGCTGGGATGGCATAAACTTGAACTATCAATCAGCTGCAAATATCTCCGTCTCATCCTTTCTTTCAGTTATAGATATCAGATACTTAGCACTTTAAGTTCCATCCCAACTACCGCTGTGCGCATTGGCGCATAACTTTTCATCCATGCTCCGTCAGGGATGTGAGTACAGTGCTTCCATTCACTAAACCTATAGGTCGATGCTATGTGAAACTACCTCGAACGCAACTGGCCTGGTTGGACTTTGTGTTTGCCTTCCATACTCAGATTCGAAGCAGGTCGCCGCCTCCTGCTTTGTTCCTCTTGCCTAATGATAGAGACTGCGCCCTGGACGAAAACAACGCCACATTCACGGCCATTGCGTCGCGCGTGCAACTTACGATGGCTATTGAGGTTATCTTGGCGATTGAACTGGTCTTTTCCACAGAACTCGCATAAGAAACGGTTGGGCCCTTCGCCGTGAAAGCTGCATAATGTAAGTTGAGACGTTGATTGTTCATGATTCTCCGTTGGAACTAACCTTACTTTGTGACGCTTGAGGTGCTCAATTCTTTTGAAAGTCTTGTGGCAACCAGAATAATCACACCTCTTTTCCACTCTCTGGTCAGTATCAACCTGAACAGGCCTAGGCTTGGCATATCGCTTCTTTGGTGATCGGATGTGAGCTTGTTGAAGCTCTACACTCTTTCGTTGAAAGTCACGCACCATCAAACTCCATTGAGCTGGCATGAGTTTGAAATTGTCGGTCTTATAATGATGGGCAGAAGGCGACGGTTGAAATTGCCAGTCCTGGTCCGGAGAGTGGATACCCTCAGAGGGATCACTAGGAGATAAAAGCGATTTCGGGCTGGCGCTGGCACAAGACCATGAGTAATTTGTCTCAACAAAGTCGGGACCGCCTGGGCTTGATGTAATTTTGAAAGTGGCAGCACTAACTGAGGCATCAGGGGAATAACCATCCATGCCCGAAAAGTTTGATGGCGTCACCAAGCCCATTGATATGTCATCAGTTATGTTCGACGTAATCATTTGCTCATACTCAAAGCCAAGTTGCCCTTGCTCCAGAAAATCGTCAGGGAGAGGGTGGGGGAATGAGATTTGCTCAGTCTCATTTTTGAAAGGGTGAAACAGAGGCTCGCCTATGACTGAGAAGGGATCGTTCATCTCTGACTGGTGAGACACCGAGTTATAAGCGATGCCAAAGTTAATATTGCCAAAGTTAGGCGTAAGGGTGAATGATTCATGAGTTGATGAGGTGGAAGAGAAACCTGTCTTAGTAGAGGAACAAATATTGGTTAGTTGTAGAGGCTGGATGTGTTGTCCGTGCTGAACCGCAATTCGAACTGCATGATTTTCTAAGGGCAAATGATCTTTTGCAATGGAACTTGTCTCCATCATAAAGCGAATATATGGGATGGCGTCTATAGGCAGGTCTGAGATTCTTGAATGATTTACGTATAAAGAAGACTACTAGAACCGCACTCACTGTAAATAGTGGACAAGGGTGGAGAGCCTATCGTAGTACAGTGCACCGAATCCCACGATTATCCAGGCAGGCTGGTATTATGGATCGTGCCCCACTGTTTCTCCATTCTGTCAATGAACCGCTAGCTTATCATGCGTGGTTTTTTGACTGGTATCATCAATTTCACACTGCATCCACTGAACTGGACTCAGACCCGGTTTCTCAGTTCACATTCCCACTGGATGGCGATCCGGCCGCTGCTAGCGTCGTATTGTAAGATTTAGCGTGTGAAATAAGAGTGGAGTAGGGGACACCAACTGCTACTGTAACCAATCAGTTAATTGGTCAATTTGAAGGTAGTCTTTTCGTCTTTGGCTCTACTCAACGCCCTTAGCGCTCTTCCACTTCTTTCAAGGTGGATATCAGATGGACGAGAACAGTGCAAAGGAGAAAGCGGTTTTAAATGGAGGCAGCAATGTTGGCACGGGCTACCGCACCGTGAGAAATGGGTCCCATTCTTGTTCTTGGCTTTGGCGTGGACGTTAATGCTAAAGTTAAATGGAGATTTATCTAGACTTTTGAAAGATGGGTTGATAACCTTACAATAATAACAGTGATAAGGAAACCTTTATATTTGGCACTCTGGAGACCATGAAATCCATCCCTGTAGCAGCGTATATGCAGCACTGTATTCACGCTGAAGTTCTTCGTAGATGACTGTGAAACCTCGCCATTCCAAGCCTATCTATGTCGTCACTGAGCTCAACCTGGGTACCGGTGCTGCCTACAATATTGCTAAATCCCACATTGCCGACGAGAACGTTTCTGTCGAGGTAGATGGCATAGTCTGGAGTAGTGGCGCCATACCTATCGAAGCGTGCTTACAGCTGATGAGGTATGCCATGGACTACTAGATCGTCTTTAGTGACATATGCAACAGGGGAAGGATGCGTAGAAGGTTGGCACAGCCTGCAAATACAAGGAGATGTTTGCACCCTACTGCCAGAGACCCATTCCACGAGGTTACCTAAGGCGTGCTCGATCACATCTAGGATATCCTTGAGGACGATCCTGAGCATACAACTTATCCGGAGCGCCTGTTCGAGATTTTTCAGGGGTACCTCAGGCCGAGGCACAGTTTAGGCCTATTTCAGAAATACGTAACCTCCGCAGCTCAAGCTCGCCAGCCCTGAGCAACTTAAATCCTGCAAGCCCAGCAATATTGACGACCCAGTCTCTCGAGTTATCCAATATCAGAGCATTGGAATAGACGAGGAGGAGATTTGGATGAGGGAGACCGAGCCTGAGATCACTGCAGAACCTGAACCCTAAGGTTATTTTAACGAGATGGAAGAATAACTGCAAACAATAGGTAAGTGATGCTGTAGTGTACTATCGTATTATTTACCAGCCACTAGCTGAATAAACTGATAGCTTGCAATTGCTAGATGTACAGTATTGAGCACCTGCACCTTCCTCTCCTACAATAACTCGTGTTTATAAAACAAAGCCCCACATATAAAATGTAAGTAGATTCGCAAACTGTGTACACTCTTACCCGACACTAAAAGGCGCGGATATCGATGTACTTGCCCGATTGATGCAAGCGACGGTACTCATGACTCGCACTGTCAGCTTGTCTCCACTTCCCCAGACTAGCGCCCCTGGCCTCCAGGCAGCAGCGGTACTTCTAAGTACTTCATTCGCTAAGCCAGAAATTGCTTATGCACCCATAAGGCGGCCAAATTCTGATAGAACATCTGCTTATGAGGTAGAGCCATGTACCCAGGGAGCCCCACCCTAGACTTACAAAGAGCATGTGTTTTTGGACCGGAAGGTGCAAGTGCTCAATACTGTATAATCTCTATGTTGTTAGACAGAATTTTTCTTCCTGTTTAATTAGGAAAAAGATATATTAAGCGCGGCATGATTTTAGTGAAAATTGTCACAAGAATCACCAATACCTCTATTCACGTCAGAGAAAATATTCTGAAATCTTTTTGGTTTATATAATATTGGTTCGACGTTGAGGGTACAATAGTTACGGCGCACAGGTTAGGAAGCAATATTCAGGGATACACATGGTGATGTTCTAGTTCCCCTCTGAAATTCTACAAGTCCCCTAAATACTTGGCTTAAATACGCTGTGTGCGTCCACG